>PVIA01003184.1:0-95970 GCA_004024845.1 Tonatia bakeri | reverse complement strand
TTTAAGGCGGCGGACAAGACGGACCTGAGTCTCTTTCAGTAATAGTATCACCGTCCCAGGGCCCCCCTGGTTCTGCACTGTAACACTTTCACTGTTCAGTGTGTATGCTGCCCCTGTGAGAGCTCACTGCAAATCAAATGCCGAATGCCATTTTTGCTTTTAACCTTTTATTTGTAAAATCAGAAATCCTCTTTGTATCTCTTTTGGTTAGCTAAAAAAGGTACTAATCTAGATCTTTTGTAAAAGCGAAGTAAAGTAAAGCAAACTTCTGAAAAATGGGGTATTAGTAATGATAATTGTGTACTTTTATATTTTATAGTTGTTTTTTAAGTTATATGAAAACAGTGATAAATTTTATATTGTCTATTCTAGTTTTTATTATATAGCATATTTATTTTTAGCTTTCTACATTGTCAACTGTTAACTCATTATGCAGGGACAATAAATATTATCATTATTATGATTTTTAATAAATATAAGATAGAACTTTTTATAACATTCCTTATCTAATATCAAATAACAAGGTTATAAGAATAAAATGACTGACAGCATAAAAATGAGTGTGAAATCCATATAGTAATTTGTATAACAAGGTTTGTTGTGTGTATAATTCAATATAATATTTCTTAAAATAATGTAAAAGATTTAAAATATTAACACAAAATAGCAAACATCCCTAAGACATTAAAAGTAAGTAAAAATAAAATTCCTATCTGTATAACTCGATTGATAAGAAATGGGTTAAATATTGAGCATAGAACATTCAATAGTTCAAAAATTACTTTTTTCTAAGGAAACACAAAATGTTTATTTATGAAGAAGCCATTAAAAGCCTTTTATTTTCAGAAAACTAAAAATGGATCTGCCTTTTCACCCAGCAATTCCACTGCTGGGACTATATCCTAGGAATCCTAAAACACCAATCCAAAAGAACCTTTGCACCCCACAATTTACAATAGCTAAGTGCTGGAAGCAACCTAGATGCCCATCAGTAAATGAATGGATCAAAAAACTCTGGTACATTTACACAATGGAATTCTATGCCGCAGAAAGAAAGAAGGAGCTCCTACCCTTTGCAACATCATGGCTGCAACTGGAAAGCATTATGCTAAGTGAAATAAGCCAGGCAGTGAAAGATAAATACCATATGATCTCACCTTTAACAGGAACCTAAACAACAAAACAATGAAACAAGCAAAATACAGTCAAAGACACTGAATTAGAGGACAGGCAGAAAGTGACCAGAGGAGAGAGAAGAGGGAATTTCAGGGGAAAAGGGGAAGGGTTTACAGGAACAAAGTTAAAAGACACATGGATAAAAACTAGGGGGAGGGTGGTAATGGGAGGAAAGTGGGGAGGGAGGGGGGGTGGTCTGGATTGGGAGTAAAGGGGAGAAAACTGTACTTGAGCAATGATTAAAATGAAATAAAAAAAGCCTTTTATTAAAATAATAGCATCTTAAACAAAAGAAAGTTTAGTTTGGTAATGACATACATGAGCAGAGAAGTAATCTTAACAAACTGGCAGATTCCCAGCATATGATTCTAATGATTTCTATGGATGATCTTATTGTAACAATCTGCAGGATTAAAAAAAGGGGTGACATGAACTACTAGAAAGTAAGAATCCTAACTGACCTTAGATAGGAATTGATGTCATGATGACCTTAGATGATTAATCTTTTCTCATTGTAAACTCAGCACATGTCCTTTAATATTAACACTAAATAAATTAGTGGTGTATGTTGATGTAGATTTTGGAAGGAAAAGAAATAATATCCAAAGGATGAAATATTTAATCTCGTATTTATTATTAAAATTTATTATTTTTACTTTCAGAAGCATAATCTATAGATTTATCTCTCTCTTCTTCCCTTCCTAATTGCTTTGATTAATATGAAATAATTACCTTATAGTAAATTACATGTCATCGTCCTGATCGTTAAAATTTCCAGGAGATGGCACTATAACACTTTGTTTTTTAATCCAGATACCAAATCTATAAGCCAAAGGTTATTTTAACAATGCATTATATAACATTGAATTAATTAAACATTCTTTTTAGTCAACTATATTATCATCAATTATTTGTCTTGCAAATTATGTTTATTAGCTATTTTTCTAGGTCAGTATTAAAAGTATGAAGTATTCAACCTCAGGGTTATAATATATAATTTTAATAAATGACCTATTTCATATTTCAGTTAAATTTAATAAATGATCTACCCTGATAAAAGAGAACATAAAAATATGAATCAAAATGTTATAGGTTATAGTGTTTAAATAATAATAAACTGCCACAGTGCCAATATAGATCAAATTCAACATGATTTAGATTTGTGATAATGTGGAGAGTAACTGGAATTTTATACAATATTATAAATTTTGGTAGTTTTATTAGAAACACACATATTTTCACATGAAAAAAATGATATTATACATCAATAAGGTGTGAAATGGACCTTTTCAAGACTAGTACTTGAAACCTATTTTGATATTTCAGCTTTCTTTTTTGTATTCTAATGTATTCTTATGTAACCATATTTAGGTATTTGCTTGTCAAAACATCATGGAGGAAATGAGACACTAATTTATCAGTATAGGTCAGAAAACATTAATTAAGCATACATTCTAGGTGCTGATGATATAATGATAAAATAAATCTTCAACTTTGGAGAGTTCAACTTTTTATATGAAGCAGATGTGGAAAGTTATATTAATTTGTTATTTTTTGTGATATATGTGATTGAACAGATGAAGGGTTTGTTGTGCTTTTTAAGAATTTAAGAGTATCTGCAAAAGCATTTAAGGGCATTTTAAAATAGTAGTCAGGAAAAATAAGCATTGAAATACATGTATTGAGAAGCTTCTCTATAAATTAAAAATAAATAAATAAATAAAGGAGTCCTGCTCCCCATAAAATAAAACTGTACCAGAGCTCAATTCTGACCATTATTCATATCTTGGGGAGAAGATTCCTTCCCAATCTCATGCTTACAACCCTTTCTGTCTCATCTAAAGGAGAGAAAAAGAAAAATGTAGTCAGTAGAATGGGGTCAAGTCTTTAAGGATATAAATCAAGAATGATGGTGTCATAGAAGTGAGCAGAAGACTGAAGGAAAACACTAATGAAGTACCTTTGGATAAAATCTTGTGAGGCTCACAACCTCAAGATATAGGCCCAGTGAAGGATTGAAACTTAATCAGATGACTATCGAAGGCTTTTTACTATTACACAAACAGGTCTCCAGTACAACAATAGGTGACTGTAGCTGAGGAGGACACAAAAGGAAGCTCAGTTTTGTAGCAATACTTATATAAGAGAAAACACTTTAAAATAAAGTCCAAAAAGGCCACTATATAATGGTAAAGGGATTAATCAAACAAGAGGATTGCAAACATTTACACACTCAATGTAGGAGCACCTAAATTTATAAAGCAAATTCTGATGAGCCTACAGAAAGGCAGCAACTATAATATAGTTATTTTAGGGGATTTTAACATTCCATTGGCATCAATGGTTTGATTGTCAACACAGAAAATCAACAAGGAAACAGGGGCCTTAAAATGACATATTAGACAGAATGTATTGAATTGATTTTTTATAACACTTCACCCTAAAGTAGCAGACAGAATACACATTTTATTCAAGTCCACATGGAACATTTTCTGATAGATGACATTAGGCCACAAAACAAGTCTCAATAAATTTAAGAAGATTGAAATTTTATAAAGCACTTCCTCTGACCACAGTGATATGAAAATAGAAATCAAATACAAGTAGAAAACTGAAAGCTCATGGAGACTAAATAACATTCTAGTAAACAATGAATGGGTTAAAAACAAAATGGCATAAGACATCAGGATACTTTTAGATAAATGAAAATGGAATCACAATGACCCAAAATCTATGGGAAACAGCAAAGCAGTTCTGAGAAGAAAATTAATTGCAATACAGGCTTACTTTGAGAAATAAGAAACATCTCAATCTTACCTTACATCTGAAGAAACTGGAAAATACAAAACAAGCAAAGCCCAATGTGGGTAGAAGAAAGAAAATAATAAAAAACACAATATGGATGTAAATGAAATACAGTGAAAAATAATATAAAACTTTAATAAAACAAGGGACAGTTCTTTGAAAAGATAAAATTGATAAACATTCCTCCAATAAAAGAAGAGAGAAAACCTAAATAAATAAAATTAGAAATGAAAGGGAAGTGATAACTAGCACCACAGAAATATAACAGATTATAAGAAAATACTATAAAAATTATATGTCAGGAAATTAAAAAGTATGGAAGAAATGAATAAATTCCTGGAAAAGAACAATCTTCCAAAACTGAGTCAAGAAGAAAGAAAATTTAAATAAATCAATAACTATTAAGATCAAATCAGTAATCAAACTTCCAACAAAAATGTCTTGAACTGGTGGCTTCACAGGAGAATTTTATGAAATAGTCAAAGAGCTAACATCTATTCTTTTCAAAGAATTCTAAAAAATTCAAGAACAGGAAAGGCTCCCAAGCTCATTTTACAATTTCAGCATTACCCTAATTCCAAAACCAGAAAAAGACAGTAAAAAATGAAATTATTGACCAATATTCCTGATGAACATGTATGATAAAATAATCAACAAAATATTAGCAAACTGGACCTAGCAATATATTAAAAAGATCATACACTATAATTAAATGAGATTTATTCAGGGGATGCAAGAGTGATTCAATATCAGCAAGTAAATTATACTAATACAGCACCTAAACAAAATAAATGATAAAAATCATATGATCTAACTATAGTTGAAGAACAATAAAAAAGAAAAATATCATATGATCATATAAATGGCTGTAGTAAAATCAGTTGACAAAATTTAACATCCTTTTATGATAAAAACTCTCAGCAAAGTGGAAATAGAGGAAAGGAATTTTCCTCAATGGTAAAAGACCATATATGACATCCACAGCTAACATCATACTCAATGGTGAAAAGCTAAAATCCTTTTCCTAAAGATCAAGACCAGGACAATGATGTCCACATTCATCACTTCATTCAATATAGTATTGGAATTATGACTGCAGAAGTCAGAAAAGGAAAAGAAATGAAAGGAAACCTACTGGAAAGGAAGAAGTAAAAGAGTCATTATCTGCTGATGACATGATTCTATATATAAAGAGCCCAAAAAATTTCATCAAAAACTGTAAGAACTGATAAATGAATTTAGTAAAATAGTAGGATACAAAATTAATATGTATAAATAAGTTGCATTTTAATAAACCAATAGTGAATTAAAAAAATGAAAACTAAGAAAATAATTCCATTTACAATTGCATCTAAAAGCCCTGGCTGCTGCTGCTCAGTGGATTGAGCACTGACCTGCTATCCTAAGGGTCCTTTGTTTGATTCCCAGTCAGGGCACATGACTGGTTTGAGGGTCATGTCCCCAGTAGGGAGTGAGCAAGAGAGAACCACACACTGATGTTTCTCTCCCTCTTTTTCTCCCTCCCTTCCTCTCTCTAAAACTAAATAAAAAATAAAATCACAACCAAAAATACCTAGAAATAGATATAATCAAAGGATAAAAGACCTATACTAAAAGAATTATAAGACATTGAAGTAAGAAATTGAAGAATAAGCAAACAAATGTGAGACTGCACCATGTACATGACAGGAAGAATTAACATTGTTAAAATGTTCATACCACCCAAAGTCGTCTAGATTTGATGCAGTTCCTATAAAATAATGATGATATATTTCACAAAGCTAGAACAATAATTCAAAAATGTATATGGAACCACAGGAGCAGCCACAACAATCTTGAAAAAGAAGAATAAAGTTCAAAAATTTATATGGAACCACAAGAATAGCCACATCAATCTTGAAAAAGAGGAATAAAGTTGGAAGTATCATGCTGTTGGATATCAAACAAGACTGTAAGACTAGTAATCAAAACAGCACAGTACTGACATAAAAACAGGCACACAAGCAAATGAAAGAGCAAAACCAGAAATAAATGTACACATATTTGGTCAATTAATCTATGACAAAGCTGTCAAGAATATATAATGAAGTAAGGACAGTCCATTCAATAAATGGTTTTGGGAAAATTGGACAGATACACCCCAAAAATGAAACTAAACCAATTTCTTATACCATATAAAAGAATAAACTCAAAATGAATGAAAGACGTTAAGACCTGAATCCATAGAACTCTTATCCTTAAAGAAAGTAGAAGCAGTATACTCTGGCATTGCCTAGTAATGTTCTTTGATATATTTCATTGGACAAGGGAAACAAAAGAAAAAAAATAAATACATGGGACTACATCAAATTAAAAAAAAAGTTTTGCACAATACCACACCCCCCCCCCCAAAAGACAACCTACCTATTGGGAGAAGACATTCATCAATAATAAATCCAATTAGGTGGTTAATACCCAAAATTTATAAAGATCTCACAATTCAACACCAAAAATTCTAGCAATCCAACTAAAAGATGGGAAGAGGAACTACATAGATATTTCTCTAAAGAGGACATACAGGCATATGAAGAGATGCTCAATTTCACTAGTCATCAGAGAAATTCAAATTGAAACAACAAGAAACCATCACCTCACACCGGACATAATGGCTTTCATCAAAAAATCACCAACAGGTGCTGGCGAGGATATAGAGAAAAGGGAACCCTGGTACACTATTGGTGGGATGCAGATTGGTGCAGCCACTATGGAAAACAGTGTGGAGGCTCCTCAAAAAATTAAAAATGGAACTGCCATATGACCCAGCAATTCCACTACTAGGAATATACCTAAAGGGACTCAAAATACTAATTCAAAAGAATACATACACCCCTATGTCCGTTGCAGCATTATTTCCGATAGCCAAGAGTTGGAAGCAGCCCAAGTTCCCATCAGTAGATGAGCAGATAAAAAGAGTGTTTCATACCTACAATAAAATGTTACTCAGCCATAGAAAGAATGATATCTTACTGTTTGGAACAGCATGGATGCACCTAGAAGGTATTATAGTAAAGAAGGTAGTCAATCAAAGAAAGACTAATACCACATACTTTTATTTATATGTGGGCTCTAAAAAAAAATAAACAAACTTAATTTAGTAATACTTTTTACTATAATTAATAATAGATAATAATAAAGTTATAATAGTTAATCATTAATTAAGAAGAGTTAATTAAACTCTTAATAGTTAAACATAGTTAGTAATATATAATGTAACAACAGTTTATAATTTTAAAATATTAGACCCTACTAGGAAATTTTAAGATACTTTGCAGTTATTAATTGAGTTTTGTTTTTGCTTGAAATGAATTCCACTGTTGCATAGAAATAACATTTAGAAAGAGAGTAAGCTTTTACTTTAAAAATTTGATTTTGCTAATATGGGTCAGTGGTACTGATGGGATTTTTGGTATACATGCAATTAGATTTTAATCATATGGAGTCATTTTACTTGCTTTCCAAAAATATGTTCTAATAGAATGTTTTCTCTTTACTATATAGCCTTGATATTAAACTTTCCTCAAGATGAATAAATTTCATAATCAAGTATATTAATTTTAAGCTCTGACTAAGTATATTAAAATGCAATGTATATTTATCACTTAGGTAATAAAGATATGTACATTGTATACACTGATTCTAAGAGCAGAGCTGCGTTTACATACTTTAGAAGTCTAGTGGCACATTCATTTCTTGGATCTCAAGGAAGTGAGGGAAAGGTTCACCTTATTCCCTTTTCTACTTTGTTAACAAAGTTGACCTAGTTTATGGTGCTGAATAGTGTGGACTATTTATGTAGGTGCTTAGGGAATTAAGCAGGAAATCAAAATGAATTTCAGTTCAATTTGTTAATATTACATCTCATTTGCACAATACAAAGTGATAAAATATATATGTAAATATCATCTCCTGATTATCTATCTACCTATCATCATCATCATCTGTCCTTTAGTCCATTTATTCATCTATTAATCTTCTACTTTGTGTAGTTGTAAGGGAGAAAATTTTATGGGTGTCTCAATATCGGTTTAATCTGGAAAGATAAAACATACTGAACTTAAAGAAATATTAAAACTAGAGGATTATTAGGCTGTGATAGGGGAGTGACAATTGATATGCAAAGAGAACTGTGAAAGATACCCAGGACTGAAGATG
The DNA here is from genome assembly GCA_004024845.1 of Tonatia bakeri. Lineage (NCBI taxonomy): Eukaryota > Metazoa > Chordata > Mammalia > Chiroptera > Phyllostomidae > Tonatia > Tonatia bakeri. The sequence goes on along the minus strand of PVIA01003184.1, from coordinate 87,798 downwards.
AGGACCCAACAAAGGACAAATTTAAAAGAGAGATTCAAACCTTATTAGATGAGCTGCAAATTGGAGCCTACAGGGTGGCTGAGCATATTACTGGGTAGTTCAAGTCAGTGTTGCTCCATAATCACCAAGCAAGTCTGGAATAGTCCACTAGGGTTCAGGTCAACTGAGACTGACAGCAGGCATTTGATGGTAGTCACATCACTGCTGTAACTACCTCCAGAACTGCCAGCTAGTGGTTTATTTTTTTTATTTTTGTTTGGTATGTAGCTTGTACAGGCTGACAGAAAATGGAAAGAACAAACATTAGCTGGATGACCCTCCTTGGGATGTTTTAGTGATTAAAATTAATGATGCACAGTTTTCTAATATCTTATGAGAAGTTTTAATGTTAAAATGAACATATGTTTTTAAACAATACAAACCTAATTTTTTTTTTAATTTGTGTCTTAAAATGAACTAATACTGATATAGTTATTTGGACTGGAAATAGGAAATTGTCTTTGAAGTCACCTGAAAAATAAAAAAAATGTGGCTTACAGTTTAAAGTTAATATGAATATGTAAATTAATGTTGCATTGTCAAACACTCTCTCACTGACCACACTTCAGAGGGTTCCTCTGAGCTTTGTCCTTTGGCTTTAGCTTTGGCTTTGGGTTATCTAGTTTGGTTGCAGTAAAAATCATGCTAATTCAATTTTGTTTACCTGAATATCTGATCACCTTTGATACTTGATCAAGTTCCTTATCTCCCACCCTTGATATCTGATCATCCTTCCTGCCTTCAGCAAGAATTTTGCCAGTTTAGCAAGAATTGCTCTACCCTTCATGTCTCCTCCTAGTAATTTTTATCTACTGACCTCACACTGTGACCTTTAGGTATAAATCCCCACTTACCTCATTGTATTTGGCCTTGAGTTTTCTCTCTCATTGTGATAGTCTTGACACCTATCACAATAATCCTGAATAAAGTCTTTCTTACCACTTTATCAAGTGTCCAAATAATCTTTTCTTAAATACAGTCCAATTATGTCTATAGCATTAAAAAAGTCATTTCAATTAATCTTTAATATTTACCATATGGTAATATATAAATTTGAAATATGCTATGTATTTAATAAACTTTAACATAAATAGAAGATCATCGAGAAAACTAAAGATATAATTAGATATATTCCATCCTCATTGACTATTTGGAATTTATTCAAAAAGCTCACAATCTTATCTAATTAATAATATACCAATTAGTAGTTTGCAATAATTTAGTCAAGCTATACAAAAATTCTATGTTGAATGAGGTGTTCTACTCATCATTGCTTTTGGGCAGAAAACACGCAGTAAAACATTTCCTGGCAAAAATGTAGTGGTTATCATCTTTAATTAAAGAGCACATTTTGTGGCATTTTACCATCATGATTGAAATTTATCTAAAATGAATTATGCATCTCCCTGTCCTTTAAAATACAGCATCTAGAAAGTGTTATTGATGACTTTGTCCCTCTGTTATAAACAGTTACTCAGGAGGTCTGTGAAACAGGGATATCCATGGAAATCTCTTGGATCAAATCTCTCTCATCAAAAATTGACTCTATTTTTATGGTCTTTATGGGTCTATCATCATCTTTTTCACATTTTTTCTATTCTGGTATCCTTTGCTTTTTTCAGAATTTGGGCTGCTTATAATCTGCTACTCTTCACAAATAATTGTCAGCTGAATGGCTTCAGTTTTTCATGTGTCATTTTGGAGGTTGTGTTCCAGATGGTTAATCTCAAAAAGGTATAAATCTGAAAAGCAGAGTAAGTTTTCATTCGTTCAGTGATAAATGTTGGTAACAGTGCTGATTAATATATCAATATTGGTAAAGCAGAAGCTTCAAGTTCAGTTTCTTTTTTGTTTTTTAAGAAGATGCATACTTCCAAATATTTTAGAGAATTAATGTTTTATTTTCCACAGGAATTTTTCAATGTATAGACTATTTATAGGCCTTCACTTTTGGAAGAATTTTATTTGGAATGTTTTTCACTCATTTTATTTTTCTGTTAGTATTTAATGCTGACTGATACTTGAACTCTGGGTGACTGTGATCAGTGCAGCTAGTTCATGTATTAAAAGTCTTTAAAAATGACATTTATGTTCTCTAAAATGTGATATTGATTAAACTGGGTCATTAATTAAGCTGCATATTAGGTCTCACATAACCAGGATTAACATGCTGCATTGGTTTCTGAGTTTAGATAGCCATTAACAGATTTTGTTTCTTAAAGGTGGTTGATGTTTGTAGAAAAATGACATGCTCACAATGACTGTATTAATAATAATAATAATAATCCCCAAATAAAAATATAAAAGATGAAAGCAAAATATGAGCTGTCATCATTTTATCATCCAGTTGACACAAGATTCAGTTCAAGTCTCAGCTCCTCCAACAACATGTCCCCATTTCTCTGAAAGTGTACTATATACCGCATAGTTTCATATCTCCTCCCTTTAGCTTTTTTCATACATAAAATACTTTAGTAGTCTTGTGTCCTCTCTTTATTTTACTTTTACTTGTTTATCTTCCCCTTACTACCTTTTAATATTCTTCTATATGCAGTGGTTTTACCATGTTCATATTTACAGCATCTAGTCTAATGCCTATCTCATAATAAATATTTTTTTATTTAATGATATGAATATTTCTATCCTGGCTTTTTTTTTTCCTCTTCATTGCTTTGAAAATTTGTTTCCAGCCCCTCATTTTCAGCCTATGCAGGTCTTTTTTCCTGAGGTGGGTCTCTTGTAGGCAGCATATGTGTGGGTCATGTTTTCTTATCCATTCAGCTATTCTATGTCTTTTGATTGGAGCATTTAATCCATTTATGTTTAAGGTTATTACTAATAGGTACTTATTCATTGCCATTTTTGTACCTCTGTTCCTCTCTCTCTCTCTCTCTCTCTCCCTTCTTTTCTTTAAAGCAGGCCCTTTAGCATCTCTTGCAGAGCTGGTTTGGTGGAGGTGTATTCTTTTAGACTTCTTTTGTCTGGGAAACTTCTTATTTGGCCTTCTGTCTTGATTGAGAGCCTTGCTGGATAAAGTAGACTTGGTTGGAAACCTCTGGTTTTCATTACTTGGAATGTTTCTTGCCATCCTTTCTGGCTTGGAGTGTTTCCACTGAGAAGTGAGCTGCTAACCTTATTGGGGCTCCCTTGTATGCTACTTCCTGTTTCTCCCTTGCTGCTTTTAAGAATCTCTCTTTGTCTTGGTATTTTGCCATTTTAATTATGATATGTCTTGTAGTGACCCTCTTTGGGTTCCTCTTGATTGGAACTCTCTGTGTTTCCTGGATTTGTGTGACTTTTTCTCCCATCAAATTAGGGATGTTTTCCATCATTACTTTTTCAAATAGGTTTTCTAACCCTTGCTCTTCCTCTTCTCCTTCTGGTATCCCTATTATACGGATATTATTACATTCCATATTGTCTTGCATTTCTCTTAATCCCTCTTCATTCTTTTTTAGGCTGTTTTTCTTTTGTTGCTCCTTCTGGGTGATTTCCTCTACTTTGTCCTCTAGCTTGCTTATCCAATCTTCTGCTTCATCAATCCTGCTTTTCCTTCCTTCTACTGTGTTCTTCAGTTCAGAAATTGTGTTCTTCATTTGCTCTTGTCCCTTGTTGATAGTTTCTATTTCCTCTTTCATGTTGATATAGCTTGCAGTGAGTTCATCATAATTTTTTTGTAGTTTCCGGTAATTCACTGTGAGTTCATTGTGCTTTCTTATAACTATCACTTTGAACTTGATATGTGATAGTTGAGTTGCCTCTATTTCATTTATCATTCTTTCTGAGGCTTTCTCCTTTCCTTTCATTTGGAGATTATTTCTTTGTCTTCCCATTTTTTTGTGAGGCTCTTCTTGTTAGCCTCAGTTTCTTAAATTGATCTATTCTGGCTCCCTGGGTTTGTGGTGTGAACTTCTGTGGTAGAATACCAGTGAGTTTCAGAGGTGCATTTCCATTGATCTCCCAAGCTCACTGGTCTTGGGCTGTCATTTAAGTAGGCTCTCTGCTTGTCTTTGTGTTTTGATTGTTGTTGGGTCTTTCTTTGGTGGTTCTTTCCCTCCAGCTGGTTAACTGAGGGTCACTCTATCCACCACCTCTTGTATTTTGTTGTGCTGGTGAGGGCTGGTTTTTTTTTGAAGATGGTTCTTCTGTGTGTGTAACGTTTTGAGGATTCTCTTATTCTTATTCAGTTGTTTGTACTGGGTACTATCTCTACTGTTTAGTTGTGTTTCCAGATAGTTCCTGGATTGAGGTTTGTGTGGTTTCCACTCCCTCCTTCACCTTCTTCTGTTGTTATCTGTTAGTGGTTCCTTTGTTGTTTGGTTTCCTCTTCCAGTGGGTGTCCTGGTGTTCACCACTTCTACCTACACTTCTTTGTGATCTCTTGGAGGGGGAAGGCAAAGTGGTTTAAGACAGCAAGAGAGTATCGTATCATATTTACAGTAGCAGCCAGAAGAGAAGAGATAGGAGATCCTTTGGTTATGTATAGTATTAACTGTGAATTTACACCCAGCTAGCTGATTTTTAGAAAGGATGGAAAGAACACTCTTGTTGTGGAAGGAAGGATTGTGAATTATATCTAGAAAGCAGTGAGGTTGTGGGAGGTCAGATTCTGATGTAAGGTAAGAGTAAAGGATAGTAAATAGATGTCGTGTGTGAGAGAATAGAGTTGACCAGTACAGTAATGGAGTTCAGGAAATGTTGAAGTGGGCTAAGATCTGGGAGGGGTGTTGTGAAGTATTTACAATTGCATGGAACAGCAATTATTTACCATAATATTAGTGCAACAATCATATGACATAATCTATGAGATCTAGATAACAAGAATAGGGAGTATAGAACCTTGAGTAGTGTGCTAATGGGACACAGGTGAGGTGAAGGACAGTGTGTTAGCAATACACTATCAAAGAGATATCAGGGGAAACCTGACAGGTGATACAATATACCAGCCTAGCAAAGCATACTATACAGAAAAAAGAGGAATACAAAAATACTATTTAAAAAAAGATGTAAGAAAAATAGAAAAATAATAATAATACAAATATGCAATAACTTGCAGGTTCTCTAATAACAGAGTAAAATTTGTCTCATTGTCAGAGCTGTTGTGATTCCCCTTCTTTGGGTTCAACTCTGGTCTTTTCACAGATCCAGGTTTTTGTCTCGCTTGAAGGTATTTAAAAAATAAAAATAAAAAAGGCAGACGAAGGAAGGAAGAAAAGATAAAATTGGAGGAAATAAAAAAGGAAGGAATAAAAGAAGAAAGCAGGAAAGAGAGGAAAAAGAAAGTGCAAGAGAATAAAAATAATAAAAATTAAAAATTAAGAATTGTTTTAAAAAATAGAATAAAATTAAAAAGTCTCTTGGTTTCAAAGTGGCCAGACCGGTTTTTCTGGTCTTGCTGGCTGCGGCAGGCTGAGGGGTGATTGGTATGGCTTTTCTTCCTTCAGAACCTGCACTCTGTCAGCGGTGCGCACTGTCTGGAGAGCTATCATGGCCCCTGGGCCCTGCATCCTGGGTGTGGGAATCAGGTCTTTCTGCAGGGTTAATGCTGTGGACTGGGGTGCGGCGATGTGGTCCCACGCGTGAGTGTGCGCGTGCCCTCAGTCAACCGCCTCACTCTTCCCAGTGCTATGTGGGTGTGCATGTCTTCCGCACAAGCCCAACCTTCTGCACAACCTCGGGATTGCTGCCTGGCTGGGTGGCAAGGAGGCCAGCGATTGCTGTAGGAGAATTCCCCAAACAGTGTCTGTCTTTTCACTCCTTCCTCTTGAGAAATTCCTCCTATTCAAGCCTGCCGCCACTCCAGATCCACAGCCTGGATTCTCCCGCAGCCCAACTCTCCAGACAGACCAGTGACCATGGGGATCAGGGCCCCTTGTGTGACTCAAACCCTGTCAGTGTCCATAGACTCTGAGGGTGCTCACAGCCCCTGTGTGTTTGCTAGCAACTGAGTTCCTCTCAGTGCCACTCAGACCCTGTTTGGCTGGGGAGAAAGCAGTTATCCCGGCTTTCTCCCAAGGACTCTGTGGCAAACCTGGCAATGGGTGTTGGGCCTGGGGCTGCAGCCCCCTCGACCCTGAGCTCATCCCTGGGATCCTACCGTGTTGCAGCACTGCTCTCACCGACTGGTTTTCCGGTTCTGCCACAATCCTTGGTCCCCTATTTTCGCATATGCTGAGGTATGTTGGTTGCTTGCTCTTCCACTCCGAAGATCGGCCAGGATTCTCTCCCCTGTGCAGAAGGAAGCAAAATCTGCTCCTTCCTACTCCAACGCCATTTCCCTCTCCGGAATTTTGCCATTTTAATTATGATATATCTTGAAGTGGGACTTTTTGGGTTCCTCTTGAATGGGACTCTCTGTGTTTCCTGGATTTGTGTGAGTTTTTCAATCATCGAATTGGGGAATTTTTCCATCATTACTTTTTCAGACAGGTTTTCTATTCCTTGCTTTTGTTCTCCTTCTGGTATTCCTATTATATGCATATTATTACATTACATGTTCTCTTGCATTTCCCTGAACCCCTCTTCATTCTTTCTGAGCCTCTTTTCCTTTGTTTGCTCTTTCTGTGTGTTTTTTTCTACCTTGTCCTCCAGCTCGCTGATTTGATCCTCTGCTTCATTGAGCTTGCGTTTGATTCCTTCTACTGTGATTTTCAGTTAAGAAATTGTGTTCTTCATTTCCTCTTGGCCCTTGTTGATAGTTTCTATTTCCTTTTTCATGTAGATATAATTTGTAGTGAGTTCATTGTAGTTTCCCTGTAGCTTTTGGTAATTCTCTGTGAGCTCATTGAGCTTCCTGATAACCATTAGTTTAAACTTGATATCTGATAGTGGAGTCGCCTCTATTTCATTTAGCATTCTTTCTGAGGCTTCCTCCTTTCCTTTCATTTGGGGATGATTTCTTTGTCTTCCAATTGTTTGTGAGACTGTTCTTGTTAGCCTCTGCTTCTTAAATTGACCAGTTCTGACTCCCTGGGTTTATGGTGTGAACTTCTGTGGTAGAATACCTGTGAGATTCAGTGGTGCAGTCTTCTTGCTCTCCCCAGCTCTTTGGTCTTGGGTTGTCATTTATGTTGGCTCTCAGTATGTCTTTGAGTTTTGATTGCTATTGGGTCTTTCTTTGTTGGGTCCTTCCCACCAGCTGGTTACCTGAGGGTCACTCTGTCCACCACCTCTTCTATTCTGTTATGTGTGCAGATTGTGTTGATACTGGTTCTTCTGTGAGTACAAGGTTTTGAGGATTCTCTCTTGCTATTGTTCGGTTGTTTGTTCTTAGTAATTTATCCACTATTTATTGTATTTATAGATAGGTCCTGGGTTGAGTTAGTGTGGCTTCCACTCCCTCCTTCACTTTTTTCTGTTGTTATCTCTTGGTATTTCCTTTGTTGGTGGGTTTCCTCTTTCAGCAGGTATCCTGGTGTTCACAACTTCCACCTAGTCGTCTGGTTTTTCAATATCCTCTACAATTTTTGGTCTCCTATCTTCATATATGGTGGGGTACTGTTGGCTGTCTGTTCACTCTGTTCCTCAGTAAATGGGCTAGGTGTTTCACCAGTGTGCAAGGAGAAGTGGGCCCTGCTCCCACCTATCTCGCTGCCATCTTAAGTCTCTCTCTGTTCTTTAAAATATATTTTATTGATTATGCTATTACAGTTGTCCCGTCTCCCACTCCCTTTATTCCCCTCAGCTCTGCACACACCCTCCCACTCACATTCCTCCCCTTTAGTTCATGTCCATGGGTCATACATAGAAGTTCTTTGGCTTGTACATTTCCTACACTATTCTTAACCTCCTCTTATTTTCTAACTACCCTGTATGCTACTTATTCTCTGTACATTTTCTCCCTCTCTTTTTCTCCCACTTCCCTGTTGGTAACTCTCTAAGCAACCTCCTTTTCTGTGGTTCTGTTCCTGCTCTAGTTGTTTGCTTAATTAATTTTTGTTTTTGTTTTAGGTGTGGTTGTTAATAATTGTGACTTTTCTGTCACATTGCTGTACATGTTTTTTAATCTTCTTTTTCTTAGATAAGTTCCTTTAACATTTCGTAAAATTAGGACTTGGTGATGATGAACTCCTTTAACTTGATTTTATCTGAGAAGCACTTTATCTGCCCTTCCATTCTCAATGAAAGCTTTGCTGGATAGAGCAATCTTGGATGTAGGTCCTTTCCTTTCATGACTTGGAATACTTCTTTCCAGCCTCTTCTTGCCTATAAGGTCTCTTTTGAGAAATCAGCTGACACTCTCATGGGAACTTCTTTGTAGGTAACTATATTCTTTTCTCTTGCTGCTTCTAAGATTCTCTCCTTATTTTTCATCTTGGGTAATGTAATTCTGATGTGCCTTGGTGTGTTCCTCCTTGGGTCCAACTTCTTTGGGACTCTCTGAGCTTCCTGGACTTCCTGGAAGTCTATTTCCTTTGCTGTATTGGGGAAGTTCTCCTTCATTATGTTTTCAAATAAGTTTTCAATTTCTTGCTCTTCCTCTTTTCCTTCTGGCACTCTTATGATTCGGATGTTTGAACATTTGAAGTTGTCCTGGAGGTTCCTAAGGCTCTCCTCATTTTTTAAAAATTCTTGTTTCTTCATTTTGTTCTGGTTGTAAGTTTATTTCTTGTTTCTTCTCCAAACTGTTGATTTGAGTCCCAGTTTCCTTCCTGTCACTGTTGGTTCCCTGTACATTTTCCTTTATTTCACTTTTCATAGCCTTCATTTTTTTCCTCTCTTTTGTCACCATAGTCAACCATTTCTGTGAGTATCCTGATTACCAGAGTTTTGAACTATACAGCTGATAGATTGGTTTTCTCTTTATCATGCAGTTCTTTTTTTTCTGGAGTTTTGATCTGTTCTTTTACTGGGGACATTTTTTTTTCTTGGTGTGCCTATTAAGTAGTAAGGGAGGGTGCCTTAGGTACTTGCCAGGGCAGGGAAGTCCACATGGCTGCATTATGGTGCTCAGTGTGGGCGAAGGGCCCAAGATAGAACAATGCTACTTGTTTGGCTCTCTGCCTGGTTTCAGGCACTGCCTCTTTTACCCACAAGGAAATTGGGCCCTTCTGGTGTTGATTCCCAGGTCAGTGGGTTTGTTTATGTTCCAGAACTCTGTGGATCTCACCAAGGAACTCTCCTGTGAGCCTGAGAGTTTCTTTTACCTCCTCAACTCCAAAAGTTTTTTTCAGTCAGAGGTTTTGAGGGCTTTATTTTCCTGCACTGGACCCCTTGGTTGCAGAGTCTGTCTTGCTCCCCAGTTGTTCCTCCAGGTTTATCTACGCATACCATCAGCTTCCCTCTGCCCAGTCTGCCAACTGCCACCTTGCTACAAGGCCTATCCACCCCAGCTTCCCAACTACACCCCTCCTAGAATCTGAATAAATGTTTCTTCTTTAACTTCTTGATGTCAGACTTCTATACAGTTGAATTTTCTGTCAATTCTGGCTTTTTGTTGTCTTTAAATTTTTTGTTGTCCTTCTTTTGGTTATATAAGGAGGCCTCCATTTTGCCTGGAAGTCCTTAATGCTTAGTACATTCTTTTTAAAAATATACTTAAGTTGCATTATTGTATTTATGGTTCTTAAAACCATTTAAGGGGGAAACCCATCCTAGTGACCTCTCAGTAGATCAGGGTAACCAAATGTTTATCTGTTCTCTTGCTCAAGAAAATAAATTAATAATTCCTCATGACACCATGTAATTTGCCTCATTCTCTGTTTTTTGTTTGTTTGTTTGTTTTTACATGAACTGTCTCACTCTATGTATGGCTTATGTCATTAAAAGTGAGCCTGAAGATAGTGTTGACACTCAAGTCTTTCAAACAATGTAGGATAGAAGGATGGATACAAAAATCATTTACAATTCACCACCACCTTTCATTAGACTAGTTTAACCTTGGAGACTCAAAAAATGAGCCTAGTTACATCAAGTAAAGTTTTTGTTAGTGTCTCTATCATCCCAAATATTAATTGAATGACTGTACACAGCCTGAGAATTGATGAGGTATGTGACATGGATGTGCTTGGGGGATCAGAGAAACTATGACATCTTTAACAATGAGAAAATGCATGAAGGTTATAGTAGTATTTTTTCTAGCTTCTTGGAGGAATTTATTATAGATGTAATTAGACCATTTTTGTCTTATTAGTCAGTTATGGCTTTGAGAGCTAAATTATCTGACATAAGCAGAAGTTAGTTCTCATTAGGAAAAACATTCACTTTGAGCTATACAGCCTTGCATTTCATTATCATGCTTATTTTCTCTGATTAAAAATGATTTCTATGTTAATGTCGAAAGGAAAGAAAATCTCATAGCCTGGGAGTAATATTAGGCAAATGATAACACTTCTCTTTTGTAGATGTAGATTATGCTTCCTCAGCAGCATCTAGAAACATGCTGATTTATTGCTAGTTAAAAAAAAATGTTTAAAACATTCTAACTTAATTACATAACTTTAAGTGTCTCTGCATTGGTGCTTACAAAAGTACCACAAAGTCACATTAGGAAGAGATATTAGGGCACATTCAATATTCTTCTCTAGCTGGAATTACTTTATAATGACACAGTACTTTTTTCAGGCATTTCATCAGAATTGAAAAGTACATTACTGATTATGGAACTTCCTCTGTCCTTGCAAAAATTAGAATTTAAAGTCTTATTAATTCAAACATCAGTGTTTCAGAATTTGCAGAAATTTAGACAAGCATTAAAATGAAGCTTAACCTTATACTATCTATAAAGTGTTTGCAAATGCATGTTGTAATAATAATTACTCCACTTGAGATGACACCTTCAGTTTCTTCAGAAAATAAGATTTATTTAAAAGTAATATGTGTATTTGCTGATTATGTCTATCTCTTTATTTCAGAAGATTCTTAAAGACTCATGGAGGTCATAATTTTTAAGCCAATTTTGGAGACAATTCCCAATTTGGAATCATCAAACTATATTTTTTTCTTTAGAATACACTATATATTAGCTTTCCTACAATGTAGGTTATTCTTCCAAATTAGTCACAGTAACTGAGGTTTCATTTAATTTATTTTATGTTAAATATGGAATACTTTTTAGGAATACATAATTACCTACTTCTCCAATGACTAATTACATAGTTATTGAAATTAATTTTCATATGGTCTTTTCAATTTTTTGTAGTATCCCGTGCAGTTACTTAGTATGCTGATTATATATATTCTATGACTGAGATTTCCACTGTCTTCATAATAATAGATTCTAGAAGTAAGAAAGTATAGGTGATGCTATATAAAGGTTTACCATACTTCATGGGTTTAGAGTAACATTCAACAACACTGATATTTCTGGCCTCTCTTTACATTCAGTTAATTGTGTAATTGGTAAACATGGTTAAGATTCTCCAGATATTCTCTCTCTTAGTTTTAGGAATAGAACATAAAATTTATCTCAGATATCAATGCATTTTAACTAAAAAACTAAATTTACCATTTTTTTATTATAATAGTGGCTATGTGACTAAGTTTTCACTGATGGAATAGGAAGAGTTGTTTTAGGAAGTTTCCTTATAAGGAAGAGTAATTTTTCCTTCCTTCCTTCCTTCCTTCCTTCCTTCCTTCCTTCCTTCCTTCCTTCCTTCCTTCCTTCCTTTCTTTTTCTCTTTGCTGCTGGCTAAATGCAGATAAGGTGGTGGTCCTGCTATGAATCACATTTAGGATGCCCATGACTTCTTCAGGGTGGCAAAACAGTGAGTTAAACAGAACAATAACATTCATAAAACACTTTCCTATAAACTGCTGTGATACAGGGATCTACCTTATTTAGCCATTGTCATTTGTATTTTTCTGTGACAAGTAGACAAGCATAAACTAAATGATCATATGATATCAGGAGAAGTTTCATGGGACTCTTGGCTCAGTACTTTTATTCTCTTTCCTACAACTGTAGATTTGTCTGTTTACATGGTGGTTGTACTTGGGACTGAGTAATTGCTCAAGGATAGTTTTCAGTTGTCATTTGGTTTGGGATCAGGAGTCTCTAATTATATATATATCATAGGACTAGAAAACTCATTTTGCTGCAGATCTAAAAGCAACTTCAGAAAAAGTTCATATTTCATCTCCATCTGCCTGACTCATATATTAGCTGTGCTGTTATTGACATAGTGGTCATTGAGAATTCATGAAAATAATTATATAACTATATATAGCAGTGTACTGATAAATGTTCAATAACTAACTCTCCATGAAAATAACCTTATTTTTAGTGTTTGCTTATTTTGGTATTTGAAATACTCCTCTCATGACCAGTTTCAAGCTACTAATATGTCATTACTGAACAAAGCTAGACAGACAGGTGCAGTAGTGCACTGTGGTATAGTATTGCTGCCATACAGATATAAGATATGCAAGTAACCTCAAGAATTATGTAATAGTAACATGTGATAAAGATAATCAGATTATTTATATTATCATAAATTATCTTCGTATTCACTAAATTTTAAGTGTATATAGTTTAATTTTTCATAATAGTTACTTTTAATAAGAAAAAATAAATTTTTCTGAAGATTAAAAATTGGCTCTCAGGAGTCAATACACACTGACTCTCACACTCACACATATCACTCAATTATATATGTTGTGTGTTTATACATATTAGAATTTATAACTGCTTATGAAAATTCTGTATCTAAATACTGCATTTGAATGTCATGCTTATAATAAAATATTGTGCTATTTTAATAATTAATATTTTGATTTTACATTGCAAGTTGTTTAATACTAGTCAAAAGCTAATTAATTAATCTCATGCACAGGAAGTTGAGTTTTTATTTTTCATATACATGATCAAAGTGGAATGATTTTCAATACTCCCTCTTAAAGTGCTTTGTTTCTAGTATTCAATGATTATGCTTAATAACTCACTAGGGTAATTTTACATATTAGTTCTATGAATTTGGGGTTTCATGTTTGATTGAGGCAGGTTTGCAAGTATCAGTCTGTGATTATTAAAATGCTGGGTTAATTAAGTTACATAAATTTGCATTTTAGTTTTTAGTAAGCAAGTACTACTTTTCAGTTATTTTTCTACATCCAACCTTCATATATTGTTCAATGTTCCCAGAATCACCAAGGAAGTAGAGTTTTTGCTCTTTTGATGAAGAGAGTATATCTATACTTTATCTTTGTTAATATTATAGTGAAGCTTACTTTCCATATATGTAAGACATGTGAACTGTGATACACTGAAGTTACCTCATGAGAATTGATGAGATGACAAGTGTAAAGAAGCTAGAACAATAAGTGGTACATATCAATCTTTCTCTTTTTGATTATTCTTACTCATGCTTTCTCCTTATAATACCAAATTTGCAGCCCAGGTACCAGAGTTGTATTAGTTTTCAGGAAAAGAGCTAACTTAAAAGAGGAATTAAGAAGTTGTACATATGTAAATTACACTATGGTGTTATATCCAAGGAGAACCAATTGTCAGAAATATGAGGGATCATGACAGGAGAAGGTAAATGACAAAACCTTAAATAGTCTCTGAATTCTAGACTCAAGTCTATAAATGCATGAAAGGATCAGGAGTGCAATTTTGTCTTGTGCAGAAGGGGTATGTGGTGGCACTAGAGTTTGAAAGCAAGTTAGGGTGGTTAGCTCTGCCACTTTAGTCATTAAAGAAACAGAAACAGTTTATATCTGATTATGAAAGCAGCCATTGACTATATCCATCATAAAACATTATTAGACAATTTATACAAATATAAAACCAGAGAAATCTGATTTATTGTGACTGAGGGTATAGAAAAGTACTTAGTATCAGAATTTGGAAGTCCCAAATTATACTTTGATTCCTTGACTAAAACATAGTTTTTTCAGCTCTTATTTAGGTCTTTGGTATGATTGACATCTGAATTTATTTGTTATAAGTGTTTCTCTCAAGATCTTAGATGAAAGCATATGAATTATACATAAATACTTAGAGTTTTATATTTATTATTATAATACCCAGTTATGTAGTTGGTATGAACAGTGTTCGTTCCATGAAAAGAATGTATTTAAAATTTATTCATTTTAGTTTGGATGAATTACTGCCTTATAAATAATTGATTATACAAAATGAAAAATATTATCAAAGAATTAAATTTATACTCAGAGACTGTATCCATTCTCCTGGCAGCTGGCTGCCATTGCCAGCATGCCATTCAAAGCTACGAGCTGAAAAGTGTTGGCAGTTGCTAAGTTGCTAATGGGCCTTTTTTAAATAATGCAACTTGAGTCCAGTCTAAAGCCTGTGAAACTAAAAAAGAATTGAGATTCTTATTGCAGAAGAATATAAGGGAGTATTTGCTAATTGGAGGCCATTAATTGGCATGTCTGTATGTAGAACATGGTGTTTGTGGCTATCTTATAGAAGAAACGAAGCATAAAGACCATCACAGCCTGGCAAAGATAAGTCTAGGTTTAAAAGGTTAGCTTTGTAAGCTGATCTCTTCAGTGGGCTTTGTTTAATAAGAAGCAAATGACCATCCATAGTACTGTTAATCATCCTTTCTCTACATAATTACTGAATCCAGTAGCTGGTGCAGAAATATCTCCTGCTTATTAAAGCCTACTCTTGAGTTTAGTCATTAGATGTCCCTTTCTTTTATTTGTGTATACAAGTATAACATCTTTTCCATGGACAATGTAAATAGATTTCATATGAAAAGCTAACAAGAATAAGATTATTAATGATAAGCTTTTAGGTAAGAAAGAAAAGGGTAATATTGTAGCAAAATTTAAGATTTTGACTACCTTAATATAGGTTAATATGCTAAATAGAATTAAGTACTGAGTTCAAATATCAATGCTCACTACATCTTGGGCCAGTCACTTAAACTCGTTTCTCTGTTTCTTCTTTGAAAGTAAACAAACACACATACACACACAATCAAACAATGAATAAACAAATTAAAAACAAGGTACAATACTATGGCTACTGAACTTTTTCCATTGCACTTCTCCACTTCCTTTAAATGGCAGATTATCATAAAACAAAACTAACATGAATTAATAAAGCTATTTCTATACTCTCTGTCATGAGAGGTATTGGTAGGATCTTGCTCTGGCACATGGAACATAAAATGACCAGGAGGCCGGGATTTCGGGCATGATTCTGGACCTCCGTATACCATTCATAGATCCCTTAAAGTGCAGCATTCTTAAAGATGATGAAATTTGAAATTTCAGTGTGTCAGAAAGATGTAGCTTGCCTTCACATGAGGATATTTATATGCACTGGCTATCTACTGCTTTGTAAAAACTTTTTCTAAAACTTACAGCTTAAAACAGCTACCATGTTTTCATATATTATAGCTTTGTGGGTCAGGAACTTGGGGCCTGTCTCAGCTAGATGATGGTTTTTATCTACTAAGGACACTTGGTAAGGTTTGGTCAGTGGATGGGTTGGTCTGGAGTGTTCAGGTTGATTACATGAATATATCTGCCTCTATGCCTGGGAATGGCTGGCAGATTCGACATACCTGGAACTGTTAAACAGAGCACCTAGATATCATGGCCTCTCATTTAGCATAGCCAGATACTTTTAGAACTTCAGGTCTCCTAAAAGGATTGTACAGTATCATGAAACAGGAAGTGAAAGTGGCCTCTCTTTAGCTTTTTTGCCTAGATTATAACACATTTTTTCTATTGGTGAACTAGTACTGTGTCTTCACAGATTCATCTAGAACTAGATCTCATTTCTCAACAGGAAGAAAGTCAAAAGATTTGTGGCCATATTTTATCTGTGACATAGGTATTTATGATACTGGTATATCATATACCTCAAAATGATAATGTCCTGTTAAAATATCTACCAACTGTTCTTTATTAAAAGGAACAGTATTGTTAGTCTGAATATTCTCTAGCTATTTATGGACAAACATTTCAAGTGAAATGGTAAGCATAATGGTTTACATATAAATTTTCATAATTTTATTTATTTTTTATTATTGCTTAAATACAGCTGTTTCCACCTTTATCCCACTGTGCTCCACTGCCCATATTACCCAAAGCAATTTATAGATTCAATGCAATCTCTATTAAAATACTAATGACATATTTCACAGATATAGAGCAAACTTTTCATAATTTTACATTGTCCCCCTTCCCCCAATTCATAAACCTTTTTGCAATCTTAGCTACGCTAATTCTGCTTTTGGCTTTACAATGTGGCTATCCATTTCAATTCTGTTGACTTCAAACTGTTTGTTTCACTTTTTCTGTAGTTTATTTTTGTTGTTGTTGTTGAAAATTACTCAAATCCATTATAGTATTAGTTAAATGAATGACTTGTAAGGGAATTGGACTCACTCGTATTACTTGTGTTATTTTCCTAGGTTAGTTGTTTTCAGTTTTTGTGTGTGCTAAAATCACCCAGAGGAGGATTTGTGATATAAAACACACAAGTGCATCCCAAGATTAGCCATTTCTAATGTTTCCAGATGACGCTGATGCTACTACCAGTCCAGACACCACAACCTGGACTAGGTTATTATTTAAACTTTGATTGTCCTACCCTGGTTACTCTTCTTGTTACCTAGCTATAGCCTCTATCCCTTCAGATCAATCTTCTGCATTGGTCCTGGAAGAGGTAACCCTATCAGGAATATTGGGGCCTAAATATAATAGGAATTTAGGAGTATCCTGAGATACTGAAAGATTTGATTCATCAATAATTTAATAAATTTTTATATTTTCATTACTATTAATTATAAGTATTCTAATACATTTTGAATAATCAAGGAGAATTAAAATAAGCTAATTGAAAATTTTTTTAAAGGAATTCTATAATATATTTTTTCTGACTATTCCTGCACTTGGAGGTCACTTTAATTTTCTTATTTAGTATTTTAACTGTGTCTTAATATTCAATATGCCTGCTTACTCAAGTTGGTTTCCCTGATATTTAACTTAGTGAAAATGTGAATAGGTTCTCCTTATGCCAGTACCATTCTATCTTGATAATTGTAGCTTTTTTTTTTAAAGATTTATTTTCAGAGAGAGAAGGAAGGGAGAATGAGAGAGAGAGAGAGAGAGGGAGAGAAACATCAATGTGCGGTTGCTGGGGGCCGTGGCCTGCAACCCAGGCATGTGCCCTGACTGGGAATTGAACCTGCGATGCTTTGGTTCACAGGCCGTGCTCAATCCACGATAATTGTAGCTTTTTATTAATTTTGAAATTAGGAAATATGAGTCCTTCAATTTTTTCTTCTTTAACAGGATTGTTTGGCTATTGTGGATATTTGAATTTTCATTCCTTGGAATTTTAATAACAGATTGTCAATTTCTGCAAAGAAAAAATTGGGCATTTAATATGATTATGTTAAATATATAGATTAATTTGAGTAATATTGCCATGATCACTATGTTATCTTCCAACTCTTGAACATAGGATGTCTTTTTGTTTTTTCTGATCTTCAACTTTTAAAAAATTATCTTATTGTTGTTCAATTACAATTGTCTGTATTTTCTCCCCACCCCTTCCAAATCCACCTCCCTCCCTCACTTCCATCCTCCCCCTTGGTTTTGTCCATGTGTCCTTTATAGTAGTTCCTGAAAACCCTTTTATTTAAACAATGTCTTGAAGTTTTCAGAATAAGTTTTACACTTATTTTATTGACTTTGTTTCTGAGTATGTTATTTTTGATACTATGGTAAATACAGATATTTTATTAATTTTACCATCAGTTACTTCATTCACAACATAGAAATTGAATTTATCTTTTAACTTTTTTTTCTTTTTAAAGAGAAGGAAATAAACATTGATGTGTAAGAGATACATCAACCTGTTGCCTAACCAGGGATCTGATCTTCAGTGCAGGCATGTGCTGTGACTGGGAATGGAATCGGCAACACTCTGGTTCACAGGCCTGCACTCAATCCATTGAGCCACACCAGCCAGGGCATATTATATAATCCCTATATATGTTGATACATTGATTTATTAATATTTTAGACTGTTTGTATTTATGCTTATACAAGATATTGTGTGTAGATTTCTTCTGATACTTGGTTATAGTATTAAGATTATATTGTTTTCATAAAATGAGTTGAGGAATGTTCAGAGACCTTTTTTTAGAAAATTTTATATAGAATTGGTATCAATTCTTTAAATGTTGGTAGAATTTACTGGCTGAGCTTAGACTTTTATTTGTAGGAATATTGTGATTACTAGTTATATATATTAATTTGTTATAGGCATGTAGAGGCAGACTGTCTATTTCTTGATGAATCCATTTGGTAGTTTGTGACTTTGTAAGAATTTGTTTATGCATTTGAATTACGTAATTTGCTGGCACATTCTCTTACAATAGTTTAAAAATTATTGTTGTTCAGCTATAACTGTCTGGCTGTTTTCACCATTGGTCACGTCTAGCCCTTCACCAAACACTCTCACAGTCAGTCTCCACCCATTGTCCATGTCCACGAGTCTTCTATTCATGTTCTTTGCTTGACCCTTTCCTTCTTTCCTCTGGTATCTCCCTACCCTCCCTTCTGCTCACTGTCAGTTTGTTCTTTATTTCCATGCCTCTGGTTCTATTTTTCTTATTTGTTTTATGTATTAGGTTCCACTTATAGGTGAGATCAGATGGTGTTTGTCTTTCACTCTCTGGCTTATTTCATTTAGCATAATGTTCTCCAGTTCCATCCATGCTCTCATGAAAGGAGGGAGTTTCTTTTTTCTTTATGCTGTGTAGTATTCTCTTGTGTAAATGTACCACAGTTTTTGATCCACTCATTTATTGATGAGCACTTCAGCTGTTTCCAGCACTTGACTAATTTAAATAATGGTGCTGTATATTGAGGTGCATAGGCTGTTTTGAATTGTTGATTCAGGATTCTTAGGGTATAATCCCAGCAGTGGGATTGCTGGATTAAAAGGCAGTTCCATCTTTAGTTTTTTGAGGAAATTTCATACTGTTTTCCATGTGGCCACACCAGTCTGCATTCCCACTAACAGTATACTAATGTTCCCTTTTCTCCACAACCTCATCAGCACTTATTGTTTGTTTATTTGGTTATGAAGGCCATTCTGATCAGTGTAAAGTGTCATCTGAGTGTGGTTTTTATATGCACCTCCCTAATGACCACTGACATTGAGCATTTTTTCATGTGTCTATGTGCCCTGTGTATGTCCTCCTTGGAGAAGTGTTTGTTCAGGTCCTTTGACCATTTTCAATTGGATTGCTTTTCTTCTTGGTGTGGAGTCATATGAATTCTTTATGTATTTTGGAGATCAAACCCTTGTCTGAGGTGTCATTGGCAAATACAGTTCGTTCCCTTTCCATTTTTAAGGTGTTTTCTTAGGCTATGAAGAAGCTTTTTATTTTGATGTAGTCCCATTTGTTTATTCTTTCCTTTATATCCCTTGCCCTAGGGGATATATCAGTGAAAACATTGCTTTGTGGGATATTTCATATTTTCCTACTTATGTCTTCCTCTAGGATTTTTATGATGTCCTGACTTACATTTATGTCTTTAATTTATCTTGAGTTTGTTTGGTGTATGTGTAAGTTGGTGGTTTAATTTCATTTTTTTACATATACTTGTCCAGATCTCCCAAGACCATTTATTGAAGAGGCTATTTTTACTCCATTTTATATTCCTGCCCCCTTTGTCAAATATTAACTGACCATAGAGACATAAGTTTATTTCTGAGTTCTGTATTCTGTTCCATTCATCTATGTGTCTGTTCTTATGCCAGTACTAGATGTTTTGATTACAGTGGCCTTGTAATATTGTTTGATATCAGGTATTGTAATTCCTCTTACTTTGTTCTTATTTCTCAAAATTGCTGAGGTTGACCAGGGTAATTTATTGTTCTATATAAATTTTTAAAATAAATTATTGAGTAAATTTTGAAATATTTCAAAATATGACATAGTTTTTATAGGGATTATTTTGAATCTATAGATTGCTTTGGGTAGAATGGACATTTTGATGAATTGATTTTTCCAGTTCATAAACATGGTATGTGCTTCCATTTATTTGTGTCTTCCTTAATTTCTTTCATCAGTGTTGGGCAGTTTTTTGAATATAGGTATTATATCATTTACCTCCTTGGTTAAGTTTATTCCTAAGTATTTTATTTTTCTTGTTGCTATAGTAAATGGAATTTTTTCCTAATTTCTGTTTCTGATATTTCATTGCTGGTGTACAGAAATAAAGTTCAAAGCAGAACTGAATGACATAGAGACTAAAAGAACACCCAAAAGATCAATAAATCCAGGAGTTGATTCTTTGAAAAAATAAACAAAGTTGACCAGTATTTAACCAGACTCATTAAAAAAAAGAGGTCCCAAATAAATAAAATCAGAAATGAATAAGGAGAAATTAAAACCAATCCCACAGGAATTCAAAGGATCATTAGAAATTACTATGAACCACTGTGTGCTAAGAAATTTGACAACTCGAGTGAAATGGACAAGTTTCTAGAAACATAATCCTCCAAAACTGCATCAAGTAGAAGCAGAAAGCCTGAATAGGCCAATATCAGTTAGTGAAATTAAAGCAGCAATCAAAAAACTCCTGGCACACAAAAGCCCTGGGCCAGATGGATTCACAGTAGAATTTTACGGAGCATTTCAGAAAGAGATAACTCATACACTTCTCAAACTATTCCAAAAAATCCAAGAGGAAGGAAAAGTTCCAAACTACTTTTAATAGTCCAGTATTATCATAATCCCCAAACCAGATAAAGATACATCAAAGAAACAAAAAACAAAACTACAGGTTAATATCACTGATAAACCTAAATATTAAAATCTACAACAAAATATTGGAAAACCTGATCCAGCAATACATTAAAAAGATTATACACCATGATCAAGTGGGTTTGCAAGGATGGTACAATATACACAAGGATGTATATGCAAGGATATACGGGATGCAAGGATGGTACAATATACACAAATCAATAAATGTAATATAGCACATAAACAATATAAAAGACAAAAACCACATGATCATTTCTTTTTTTTATTTTAAATTGTGTTCAAGTACAGTTTTCTACCTTTACTCCCAACCCAGCCCACCTGCTCAGCCCTCCCCAACTCCCTCCCATTTCTACCCACTCTCCTGTTTTTGTCCATGTGTCCTTTATACTTGTTCCTATAAATCCTTCCCTTTTTCCCCTGAAATTCCCTCCCCTCTCCCCTCTGGTCACTGTCAGCCTGTGCTTAATTTCAGTGTCTTCGGTTACATTTTGCTTGTTTGTTTGTTTTGCTGTTTAGGTTCCTGTTAAAGGTCAGATCATATGGTATTTGTCTTTCACCACCTGGCTTATTTCACTCAGCATAATGCTTTCCAGTTCCATCCATGTGGTCACAAAATGTAGGACCTACTTCTTTCTTTCAGCTGCATAGAATTCCATTGTGTAAATGTACCATTGTTTTTTGATCCACTCATTTACTGATGAGCACCTAGGTTGCTTCCAACACTTGGCTATTGTAAATTGTGCTGCTATGAACATTGGGGTGCTCAGGTTCATTTTGATTAGTGTTTCAGGGTTCTTAGGATATAATCCTAGCAATGGAATTGGTAGGTCAAAAGGCAGTTCCATTTTTAGTTTTTTGGGAAAATTCCATACTGTTTTCCATAATGGCTGTACCAGTCTACAATTCCACCAACAGTGCACTAGGGTCCCCTTTTCTCCACAACCTCTCCAACACTTGTTTGTTGCTTTGTTTATGATGACCATTTTGACTGGTGTGAAGTGGTATCTCATTGTGGTTTTAATTTGCATTACTCTGATAGCGAGTGATATGGAGCACTGTTTCATGTGTCTCTGGATCCTCTGTATGTCCTCCTTGGAGAAGTGCCTGTTCAAGTCCTTTGCCCATTTTTTAATTGGGTTGCTTGTCTTCTTAGAGTGGAGTCGTGTAAGTTCTTTATATGTTTGAGACATTAAACCCTTCTCTGTAGTGGCATTGGCAAATAAGTTTTCCCATATGGTTGGTTCTTTTTTTATTTTTATACTGTTTTCTTTTTTTTTTTAAACATTTTTTTATTGCTTTTTTTTTTATAATGTGATTTTTTTTAAAGATTTTATTTATTTATTTTTAGAGAGGGAAGGGAGGGAGAGAGAGAGAGAGAAACATCAATGTGCGGTTGCTGGGGGACATGGCCTGCAACCTAGGCATGTGCCCTGACTGGGAATCGAACCTGCGATGCCTGGTTCACAGCCCGCGCTCAATCCACTGAGCTACACCAGCCAGGGCTTATTTTTATACTGTTTTCTTTAGCCATACAGGAGATTTTTATTTTGATGAGATCCCATTTGTTTATTCTTTTCTTTATATTTCTTGCTCTGGGGGACATATCAGTGAAAATGTTGTTGCATGAAATATCAGAGATTTTCTGGCCTATGTTCTCCTCTAGGACTTTAATGGTGACATGGCTTATATTTAAATCTTTTATCCACCTTGAATTTATTTTTGTGTATGATGTAAGTTGGTGCTCAAGTTTCAGTTTTTCCATATAGCTGTCCAGTTTCCCAACACCATTTGTTGAAGAAGGTACTTTTACTCCATTTTATGTTGTTGTGCCCTTTGTCAAATATTAATTGACCATAGTGTCTTGAGTTTATATCTGTTCTGTTCCATTGGTCCATGTGCCAGTTTTTATGCCAGTACCAGGCTGTTTTGATTCCAGTGGCCTTGTAATACAGTTTGGTATAAGGTATTGTGATCCCTTCTACTTTGTTCTTCTTTCTCAAAATTGCAGCAGCTATTTGGAATCATTTATGGTTTCATATGAATTTTTCAAGTGTTTGTTCTGTGTCTGTGAAACATGCCATTGGTACTTTAATAGGTATTGCATTAAATCTGCAAATTGCTATGGGTAGTATGGAGATTTTGATGTTAATTCTTCCAATCCATGAACATGGTATATGTTTCCATTTGTTTGTGTCTTCCTTGATTTATTTCTTCAGTGTTGTGTAATTTTCTGCATACAGGTTTTTTACCTCCTTGGTTAGGTTTATTGCTAGGTATTTTATTTTTCTTTTTGCTATATTGAATGGTTTTTTTTCTTGATTCCTGCTTCTGCTGTTTCATTGTTGGTATAAAAATAAGCCTCTGATATATGGATATTGACTTTGTATCTCACTATTTTGCCAAATTTGTTTTATTAAGTCAAGCAGTTTTGGGGCAGAGTCTATAAGATTTTTCTAGGTACACTATGATGCCATATACAAACAGTGACAGTTTTATTTTCTCCTTTCCTATTTAGATGCACCCTTATTTTTCCCTAAAATATTTGGGCAAAAAGTGCACAATATACGTAGCAAAATGTGGTATGAAGGGTGGTACTAGAATATAGATGTCTGAAGAATGATTCACATCCTCTTTCAAGTTATGAGGAGTTAGACCTGCTTCTTGAAAAGCTAGGTATGGAGTGGAGATAAGGAACACATTTAACAACATGGGCACCAGACAAGAGAATCCTCTTACTTCTGTTTTGCATGAGGAGCACTAGAGTAGCCAATTGAGGATCTCTAGTTTAATTAAAACAATGGAATTTTATGATGACTCTTCATATGTGTTATTAGGGATTTTATCAGCCTATTTTGGTTTCAGTTCCAGTTTTTAAAAATGTTTAGGTTATCTTCTCCCCCTTCCCCAAATATTAATTTTTGTAGATTCATTAATATTGAACCAATATTTTCTCATGTCTTAATGCTTTGTATGTGCATTATTTTCAGATATGTTAAACCAACAAACAAAAATCTCTTAAAAAGTTTACACCTAAAAGGGGAAGGTAAATAACTCATAATTAAAAGTTTTTATTTTTTTAAAACATTAATATTTAAAAAATTGTTGTTCAGTTACAGTTGTACTTCCTTTTTCCTATTATTCTCCCTGGTCCCAGCCCCCTCACTCCCACATCAATCCTCTCTTTGCCCATGCTCATGATTCCTCTATTAATTATCCTTGACTTGTCCCTTCCCCTTCTTTCCCCATTATTTCCCCCTGCCCTTTTCCTTATGATTACTATCAGTTTGTTCTTTATTTCAAAGTCTCTGGTTCTATTTTGCTCATCTTTTGTTTTGTTGATTAGGATCCACTTATAGGTGACTTGACATACTATTTTTCTTTCACTACTTGGCCTTGTTTTACTTAGTATAATACTCTACAGTTCCATCCATGCTGTTGTGAAAGGTAGGAGATCCTTCTTTCTTCCTGCTGCATAGTATTCTGTTGAGTAAATGTACCCAGATTTTTTGATCCACTTATTTACTGTTGAGATTTTAGGTTGTTTCTATCACTTGACTATCATAAATAATGCTGCAATGAAAATTGGGGTGCATACCTTCTTCTGAATTGGTGTTTCAGAGTTCTTAGGGTATAATCCAATCATTGAAATTGCTGGGTCAAAAGGATATTCCATTTTTAGTTTTTTGAGGAAATTCCATTCAGTTTTCCACAGGGGCTGAAGCAGTCTGCATTCCACCAACAGTGTACTAAAGACTGAAGCAGTCTGCAGTCCACCAACAGTGTACTAAAGATCCCACTTCTCCACAACCTCTCCAGCACTTTTTGTTTATTGATTAGTTTACGATGACCATTCTGACCAGTGTGTGGTGACCCTTGTGTTTTTAATTTACATGTTTCTAATTAATAATGATGCTGAGCATCCTTTCATATGTCTATGGGGTCTCTGTATATTTTCCTTGGAGAAGTGTCTGTTCAGGTCCTTTATCCATTTTTTAACTGGATTGTTCGTGTTCCTGGTATGGAGTCACTGGAGTTCTTTATATATTTTGAAAATGAAACACCTGATTCTCTGAGGTGGAGACTGAATAGCATGCTATTAAACAAAGTATGGGTCAATAATAAGATCAAGGAAGAAATAAAAAATTTTCTGTAAACAAATGGAAATGAACACACAACAATCCAAAAACTATGAGATATAACAAAGGCAGTCCTAAGAGAGAAGTTCATCACAATGCAGGCCTATGTAAAAAAGATAGAGACAGGTCAAATAAACAACATAATCCTACCTGTACAAGAACTGGAAGAACAACAACAAACAAAGCCTAGAGCCAATAGAAGGAAGGAAATAATCAAGGTCAGAGCAGAATTAAGTGGCATAGAGACTAAAAGAACAATTCAAAGGATCAATAAACACAGGAGAAGTCTCTTTGAGGAGACAAAGAAAATTGATAAGATTTTATCCAGACTCATCAAGAAAAAAAAGGGACATGCATAGGTTCTTTTGAATTGGTGTTTCAATAACAAACTGACAATAACCAGAGAGGAAGGAGGAAAGGGATAATAGAGGAAGGGCCATCAAGGAACATGTATAATGGACACATGGAGCAAGCCAAAAGGGGTAGGTTCAAGGGTGGGAGGTGGGGATGGGTGGGGCATTGGGGTGTGGTGGAATGAAAATGAACACAACTATACTTGAACATCAATCAAATATTAAAAAAATAAAAAAAATAGATATAATTTTTTAAAAAAGGAAAAAAGAGAGAGGAACCAAATAAACAAAATTGGAACTGTAAGAGGAGAAATTACAACTGATACCACAGAAATACAAAGGATTCCAAGAAATTACTACAAACAACTATATGCCATGAAATTTGAAAACCTGGATGAAGTGGACAAATTCGTAGAAACATAATCTTCCAATACTGGACCAATGAGTAGAAAGCCTGAACAGACCAATAACAGCAGATGAAATTGAAGCAGTAATCAAAAACCTCCTGGCACACTAAAGCCCTGGGCCAGATGTTTTCTCAGGGGAATTTTACAAAACACTTAAAGGAAGAGCCAACCCCTATCTTCCTCCAACTATTCCAAAAGATCCAAGAAGAGGGAAGATGCCCAAATTCTTTTTATGAGGCCAGTTTCATCCTAACCCCCAAACCAGATAAAGACACAACAAACAATGAAAGCTATAGGCCAATATTACTGATTAACTTAGACACTAAAGCCCTCAACAAAATATTGTCAAACCACATCCTGGATTACATTAAAAAGATCATACACTGTGATCAGTGGGATTCATCCCAAGGGTGAAAAGATAGTACAATATTTACAAATCAGTAAACATAACACAGCCTGGCTGATGGCTCAGTGAACTGATTGCTGACTGGTGAAACAAAGGGTCACTGATTCGATTCCCTGTCAGAACATATACCTGGGTTGCGGGCCAGGTCCCCAGTAGGGGCTGCACAATAGGCAACAACATACTGACATTTCTCTCCCTATCTTTCCTTCTGCTCTCTCTTAAATAAATAAATAAAATCCTTAAAAAATAAATATAATACGTCACATAAACAAAATGAGAGACAAAATCAATAGATGCAGAAAAATCATTTGATAAGGTACCGCACCCACTTATGATAAAAACACTCAGCAAAGTGAGATTAGAAGGAGAATACCTCAACATAAAAAAGGCCACATATGAGAAACCTGCAGCCAACATCATACTTAATAGGCAAGAAATAAAAGCTTTCCCACTAAGATCGGGAACAAGACAAGAATGCCCACTTTCACCACTTCTATTAAGTATAGTATTGGAAGTTCTAGTCAGGCACAGTGATAAGAAAAAAAGAAATAAAAGGCATCCAATTTGGAAAGTAGGAAGTAAAACTGTCATTGTTTGGAGACAGCATGACAGTGTACATAGAAAACCAACAGACTCCACCAAAAAACCACTCAACCTAATAAGTGAATTTGGTAAAACAGTGAGTTACAAAATCAATATCCAGAAATCAAGGGCATATTTTACACTAACAACAAAATGTCATAAACAGAAATTAGAGAAAAATTCAATTTGCTATAGCAACAAGAAAAATAAAGTACCTAGGGATAAACCTAACCAATGAGGTAAAAGACCTGTACTTAGAAAACTACACAACTCTGAAGAAAGAAATTAAGGAAGACATCAATATATGGAATAATATAGCTTGTTCATGGATTAGAAAAATTAATATCATCAAAATGTCCATATGACCCAAAGCAATTTATAAATACAACACAATCTTTGTTAAAATACCAATGACATATTTCACAGACACAGAGAAAACATTTCAAAAATTTATTTGGAACCATAAATGACCCTGAAGAACCTCAGCAATTTTGAAAAAGATGAACAAAGTAGGAGGGATCACAATTCCTGATGTCAAATTATATTACAAGGCCAAGGTTATCAAAACAGTCTGGTACTGGCATAATAACAGACACATAGATCAATGGAACAGAACAGAGAGCCTAGAAATAATCCCAAATCTCTATGGTTAATTAATATTCAACAAAGAGGCAAAAGAATAAAATAAGCATAAGCATTAAAGAAGCATAGCCTCTTTAACAAATGGCGTCAGGAGATATGGACAACTACATGCCAAAAAATGAAACTCAACCACCAACTGACACCATGCCCAAATATAATCTCAAGATGGATAAAGAACTTAAATATAAGTCATGGTGATGTCATAATAGTCCTAGAAGACAATATAGGCAGAAAAATTACAGATATACCATGCAGTGATATTTTCACTGACATGTCTCCTAGAGCAAGGGATGTAAAGGAAAGGATAACCAAATGGGACTACATCAATTTAAAAAGCTTCTATGTAGCTAAAGAAAACATTAGCAAAATCAAAAGGGAAACATCCATATGGAAAAATATAATTAAAAGTTGTTGAAAGTAATCATTCTAAAAAAAGGGACACCAGTACCTAGAATTAGGAAGAATCCTGACTAAAGTTAGTATAAGCTGAAGTAAAGGTTCAGGTGGGTGGTCAGTTTTTCAGTTAGTTGTGTTTCATGGCAGTCATGACCCTCCAATATTGTGGTGTTTATCCCTGGGCATGCAATTACTTGGAAATAGCAACTGCTTTGTACAGTAATGTAAGTTTTAGGAAGAGGTGAAATTCCAGGGTCTAGGTCAAGGGTATCAAACTCATTTTCACTGGGGTCCACATCAGCCTCGTGGTTGTCTTCAAAGTGCTGAATGTAATTTCAACTCCTTAACAGTTAAGAAGTAGTTACATTTATACAGTCCTCAATTTATTCTTTTTTTTTCCTGTTCATTTTCTTGGAATATTTGTTTCCAGCCCTTCACTTTCAGTCTGTGTAGGTCTTTTGTTCTGAGGTGCGTTTTTGTAAGGCCTCGTATGTGTGGGTCATGGTTTCTTATCCATTCTGATATTCTATGTATTTTGATTGGAGCATTTAATCCTTTTACATTTAAAGCTATTATTAATAGGTACTTATTCATTGCCATTTTTTGTACTGGGTTCCTCTCTCTCACTGTTTTTCTTCCTGTTCTTAAAGCAGGACCTTTAGCATCTCTTGCAGGGCTGGTTTGCAGGAGATATATTTTTTGAGGCTTCTTTTGTCCAGGAAGCTCCTCTTTCAGCCTTCTGTTTTAATTGAGAGCCTTGGTGGACAAAGTAGTGTCAGTTACAGACACTTGGTTTTCATTATTTGGATTATTCTTTGCCAATCTTTCTGGCTTAGAGTGTTTCCATTGAGAAGTCAGCTGCTAGTCTTATCAGGACTCCCTTGTATATTACTTCCTGTTTCTTCCTTTAAGATTCTCTCTTTGTCTCAGAATTTTGCCATTTTTATTATGATGTGTCTTGAAGTGGGCCTCTTTGGGTTCCGCTTGATCGGGACTCTCTGTGTTTCCTGGATTTGTGTGACTTTTTCTCTCATCAAATTAGGGAATTTTTCCTTCATTACTTTTTCAAACAGGTTTTCAATCCCTTGCTCTTCTTCTTCTCCTTCTGGTATTCCTATTATATGCATATTATTATGTTTCATGTTGTCTTGCAGTTCTCTTAACACATCTTCATTCTTTTTGAGTTTCCTTTCCTTTTCTTGCCCTTTCTGGTTGTTTTTTTTATACCTTAACCTCCAGCTTGTTAATCCAATCCTCTGCTTTATCTAGCCTGCTTTTGAATCCTTCTACTGTGTTCTTCAGTTCAGAAATTGTATTTTTCATTTCCTCTTGGCCCTTGTTGATAGTTTCTATTTCCTTTTTCATGCTGATATAGTTTTAAGTGAGTTCATTTTAGTTTCTCTACAGTTTTTGGCAATTCTCTGTGAGCTCATTGAGCTTCTTGATAACCATTGCTTTGAAGTCAATATCTAATAGTTGTCTTGCCTCTATTTCATTTAGCATTCTTTCTGAGACTTCCTCCTTTCCTTTCATTTGGGGATGATTTCTTTGTCTTCCAATTGTTTGTGAGTCTGTTCTTGTTAGCCTCTGCTTCTTAAATTGATCTGTTCTGACTCCCTGGGTTTATGGTGTGAAATTCCATGGTATAAGGCCTGTGAGATTCAGTGGTGCAGTCTCCTTCATCTCCTGAGCTCTCTGGTCTTGGGCTGTCATTTATGTTGACTCTGTGCATGTCTTTGAGTTTTGATTGCTGTTGGGTCTTTCTTTAGTAGGTCCTTCCCTCTAGCTGGTTAACTGAGGGTCACTTCATTCACCACTTCTTGTATTTTGTTGTGCTGGTGTGTGCAGGTTGTACTGAAGCTGGTTATTCTGTTTGTACAAGGTTTTGAGGTTTCTCTATTGCTCTTGTTCAGTTGTTTGTTCTGGGTAATTTCTCCACTATTTAATTGTATTTCCAGATAGGTCCTGGGTTGAGTTAGTGTGGCTTCCACTCCCTCCTTCACCTTCTTCTGTTGTTATCTGTTGGTGGTTCCTTTGTTGTTGGGTTTCCTCTTCCAGAAGGTAACCTGGTGTTCATAGGATACCTGCTCCCACCTACACTTTTTTGTTATCAATTGGAGAGGGAAGGCAAAATGCTTTAAGACAGTGGTAGTATATTCTATGTTATTTAAAGTACCAACCCATATAGAAGAGATAGGTGATATTTTGGATATATTTAGTGCTAACTGTGATATTTCACCCAAATAGCCACTCTTTAGAAAGGGTGGAAAAAAGTTAAAACTCTTATTGGGTGGAGGAGGATTGTGAGTTGGATCCAGAAAGCAGTGAGCTTGTGGAAGTTCAGATTTTGAGATAAAGTGAGAGTAAAGAATAGAAAATAGGTGTAGTGTGTGAGAGAATAGAGTTAACCACAACAGTAATAAAGTTCAAGAAACAGTGAAGTGAACTAAGATCCAGGAGGGGTTCTATGTAGTATTTACTATTGTATGGAACAGCAATTATTTACAATTGTAATGGAACAACAATCATATGACAGAATCTATGTGATCTGGATAACAAAAATAAGAAGTATAGGACCCAGAGTAGTATGCTATTGGGACATGTAAAGTGAAAGATGGAAAATAATAATAAAAAAAAAACACACTATGAAAGAGAACCAGGGAAACCAAACAATTCAAGTTAACAAAGTGACGAAGACTAAACAGAAAAGAGAGAAATAAATAAAAAACACTAATAAAATAAAATATTTAAAAATAACGAAAAAATAACAATAATACAAATATACAATAACTTGCAGGTTCTCTGGAGTTGCAAAGCGAAATTTGTCTCACTGTCTCAGTTATTGGAATGACCTTTCTTTGGGTCTAACTCTAGTCCTTTTACAGCTCCAGGTTTTATTGTCTGACTTGTGGGAATTGAAAAAAAAATAAAGGAAGAGTGAGGGCAAAAGCCTTCCACTTGATTTACAGCGGCCAAGCTAGTTCTTCTGGTCTTCCTGGCTGCAGTAGGCTGAGTGGGTATTGGTTTCATTTTTCTCCCTGTAGTTTTGCAGGGCCAGGGCCAGGTCTGAGCCAACCTCTTTGCAGTTGCCCAGCCTCTAGACCAGTTCCTCAGTTCAATGCTGGGCCCCCAGTGCCCTTCTGTGCCCCATCTATGCCTTCAGTTCACCAGTTGTGCTCCTTGAGGTGCACCAGTTAGGGGCAACTCACATACTGCGTTCTCGCTCTTTGCTGTGCTAGGTGCTAGGGACTCTCAGAGTCTCTCCAGAGTAGTTCAGTCCCCTACTAAGTTAAGTCTTTCTGGGGATGCTGACTCCCTGAGCCCTGTTGCAATCCTCTGTGGGGGGCATCTCCACCTTCCTCTTAGTGCCAGTCCCCCCTTGGGTGGGCTTTGCCATAGCTGGGGTGGCAAACTCAAGCACATGCCTCTTCTGATGCTGTGGTTGGGGTGGTGGGGTTGGGTGTGAGGCACCTCTGGGCAGTGGAGTCAGGTGCATGGCGCCCCTGGGGCTGTGGGCATGAACTCTCAGTCTCCGCTGTTGCAGTGGGAGCACAGTCATAGGGACATGTGTGGGTACAGGCTGGCCTTCACTGCTGAGGCAGCAACTGTGGGGTTTAGGGAGTGACTGGGTCGGTGGTGTACCACTGGGGGTGCAGGCA
Source organism: Tonatia bakeri (assembly GCA_004024845.1). Classification (NCBI taxonomy): domain Eukaryota; kingdom Metazoa; phylum Chordata; class Mammalia; order Chiroptera; family Phyllostomidae; genus Tonatia; species Tonatia bakeri. Next base: position 56,458 of record PVIA01003184.1, on the reverse strand, counting down.
CTCTTGGGCGCCCTCCTCCACTGTGGCTGGTGGTAGGGTAGGGGCCTAGCTGCAGTCCTGGTAGCAGAGGGGGCCCACGGCTGAAGAAGGGACAGCTGCTGCAAGAAAATTCCCTAAGAAGCCACTGACTGTCTCTTTTTATTATCTATTTTTTAAAAAAAATCCTTCTGTTCAAGTCTGCCACTCCAAACAAGAACCTGTCCTCTCACAGCCCAACTCTTCAACCAGAGACTGTTCGAGTCAAGGTCCTTCATGACCCAACTCTTCCCAGTTGGCGTCCACAGTCTCAGCATGTGCACACCACCCCTGTGTTTTTGCCACCTTGTCCTTATTTTCCACAATGTGACCTCAAGCATCCAGGTCCCTCCTGGTGCTGCTCAAACCTTGTTTGACAAGGGAGGGAGCCATTGACCTGGCTCTCTCCCAAGAATCCTGAGGCAGATCTATTGGGTGCACGGCCTGGGGCTATAGCTGGCCTGGTGCCTGTGCTGGTTCCAGCAACCTTATTGTCCCAAAGCAATCCACTTACTATCTGATTTTTCAATGTCCTCTACAGTTTTCGCCTCCAACCTTCATATATGCTGGGATCCCCTTGGCTGTTCACTCTGTTCCTCAGAAGATCATACTTATTATAAACCTTTTGTTCCTCAGAAGATTCATGGTAAATACTCTTATTCATCTAATTATTTAATAAGTATTTATTGAATGCTGATATACCTCCAAATTTTCCTTGGTTTTGTTTTATGTATTGAATTTATAGAAGCAAACAAAACACACTACTCCACTGTCCTCAAGAAAAATATAATCTCAGAAAGAAGAGTGAAAAAATAGATAAATTTAGAGCCTTGTGCTAGATGTTATGAGAGCAAACAAGATGGTCAATGACCTGTGATCTCATGAAGATTTAACATTTACTAGAGAAGAGAAACTCAGAGCATTGTAGAATGTTATATATTGTAGGCACTGAGCATACACCTAAATATATTAAGTACCAAATAAAAGATTAACAAATGAGTAAATGGAATAGAGAGGCAATGATATTGAATATGTTTATGATTACATTTGGCCTCCCTATATTTGATTCATTTTATAAAAGAAGTAAGTTGTTGAATTTGTGGTTTGAAAACATTTATAAAACTTAAAAAATGTTAGCTCAGTGTTTCAGAAGTTGAACTGGAGAAACTGAAATAAAGGTCAGTTTTTTTTTTCTCATTTTACATTCTCATATCTATCTCTACATTTTATTTATCCCGTTCATCAGAAATATTTGTTTTAGAAAAGTGGGAACAGGGTAGGGGTGAGCAATGGGGAAAAAGTGGGACAAGTGTAACTGAACAGCAATAAAAAATAAAAAAATATGCTAAAAGAGAGAACCCAGTCACAAAAGACCATATAATATATGAACACAGTTTTATGAAGTGTCTAGAAGAAGCAAATCTGTAGAGACAGAAAGTGGATTAGTGGCTGCTTAAGGTCAGGAGTAGGGGAATAAGGTAATAGGGAGAAGATAAAGGGAGTGGCAGCTAACGGACAGAGGGTTTCTCTTTGATGTGCTGAAATGTTCTAAGATGGATTGTGGCAATGGCTGCATATGTCTGCATATATATTTAAAACCATTGAATTGTACACTTTAAATGGTGGGTTGTTTTGTATGTGAATTATATCTTAAAAGATGTTTTTCTTAATGAAGTTTAAAAAAAGAAAAGGCTGTGTGTTTTGGATTTGTTTCATGCCATCTTGTTTTGTCTTAACAGAAGGGTGAGTGACTTCTGATAATTGAAAATATTAACTCAAAGTAAGACTGAATCTTTTATTCAAATATCATGAAATTAATACTTTAAGTAATATTTGCAAGGCAAAAACATGTTTGCAAAGCAAAATGCACATTTTGCAAGGCAAAAACATATTTTGTTTTCTTCATGATAACTGAGACTGCTATGAATGGAAGAAGCAGTACCTGGGCAAGAGCTCCATGTACCCTGATTTTAATAAGTGCTTTAACATGGGGATTATAGTGGTGTCCTACTAGAACGGAATAGGTTTTTAATCACAGTAACAACACCCTTTGAAATGCTTCATGTATATTTGGTCTATGTGTATGAGTTGATGAATTTTAATTATGAAACTGAAATTTCTTTAACTTAGGGCTTAAGGGAAATTTGCATCTTAAAACTAAGAGGTATTCCATTTAAGGTATACACATAAATAAATATAATCAATTTACATGCTCTAAAGTATTAATTAAATAGTAAATATCAAGGGGAAATCTCTGAGCTTTCCCTTATTTATGAGCTACTTGACCTTTGCATATGTGGCTTGTAATTTACAGAGAATTATAGCTATTTGCTTCTTTTTCCTTTTATTATTCTTTATTTCTCTACTGTAAAGTTTCAAATACATAAAACTTATAATCTCATAGTGAGGTTGTTTTCTATTCCTTTGAAAAATGCCATTGGAATGTTGATGATTATATCAAATCTGTAGATTTCATTGTGTAGTATGAACATTGTTTTATATATTTACATTATTAATTCTTCGAATCCACAAACATGGAATACCTTTCCATTTCTTTGTATACTTTCAATTTTTTTCATCAATTTTCTACAGTTTTCAGTACATATATTTTACTGCTTTTGTTAAATTTATTCCTAAATATTTTATTCTTTTGATATTATTATAGATGGGATGATTTTCTTATTTTTTTTCTTCCAGATAACTCATTGGTATATAGAAACACAACTGACTTTTGTATATTGATTTTGTATTCTGCAAATTTACCAATTTTTTATGAGTTCTAACCATATTTTGCTGGATTTTCTTGTGTTTTTTATTCAAATAATTCAGTGTATTTCCAAACAAAGGCAATTTTACTCCTTCCTTTCTGATTTGGATGCCTTTGCAGTTTCATTTCTTGACTAATTTCTCACTAGGAACTCCAGTACTCTGTTGAGTAAAAGTGAAGAGAGTGGGCATGTATGTCTTGTTCCTGATGTTACAGAAAAGGTTTTTAGCATTTCACTGTTGAATATGATTTTAGCTGTGAATTTGCCATATATGGCCTCTATTGTATTGAGGTAAGGTTCCTTTGTACCTAGTTTGTTGGAAGTTTTTTATCATGAAAAACAGTTGAATTCTGTCAAATGCTTTTCCTGTATGTACTGAAACATTCATATGAATTTTTTAAAGATTTTATTTATTTATTTTTAGAGAGGGAAGGGAGGGAGAAAGAGAGAGAGAGAGAAATATCAATGTGCAGTTGCCAGGGACCGTGGCCTGCAACCCAGGCATTTGCCCAGACTGGGAATCGAACCCGCGATGCTTTGGTTAGCAGCCCATGCTCAATCCACTGAGCTATACCAGCCAGGGACATTCATATGAATTTTACCCTTCATATTATTAATGTGGTTTATCATATTTTTCATTTGCATATGTTGATCCATCCTTTCATCCCTCAAATAAATCCTACTTGATCATGGTGTGTGCTTTTTACTGTATTGTTGATTTTGGTTGTTAAATTTTGATTAGGATTTTTATATCTATATTTATCAGAGATACTGGCTTATAGTTTTCTTTTCAGGGAGTATCCCTGTCTGGTGTTGATATCAGGGAATTGAAGTCCTGTGAAATGAAGTTAGAAGTATTCACTCCTCTTCCATTTTTGCAAGAGTTTGAATAAGATTTGTATTAGATCTTTAAATGTTAGGTAGAATTCACCTGTGAAGCCATGTGGTCTTGAAACTTTCTTTGTTGGGAAGCTTTCCATTTATTGATTCATTACTGTACTATTAGAAGGCATGTTCAGATTTTACCTCATGATTCAGACTTCACAGTTTGTGTGTTTCTAGGAATTTATCCATTTTTTCCATGTTGTCCAGTTTGTTGACATGTACATTTGTTCATTGTAGTCTTTTATGATCCTATATTACTATCAATACCAGTCTTTCTGACATCAGTAGTAACATCTTCTTTGTCATTTATAATTTTATTTATTTGAGCCTTCTCTCTCTTTTTTCTTCCTAAGTCTAGCTAAAAGGTTGCGTATTTATCTATTCAGAAAACAACTACCCTGAGTTCCATTGATCTTTTCTATTATCTTTTTGTCCACATTTCATTTATTTTCACTCTGATATGTTATTGTCTTCCTTACACTAGCTTTGGACTTAGTTTTTCCTTCTTTTTTTGGTTTCTTGATGTATAATGTAAGGTTTTTTATTTGTAGTCTATTTTTTCCTTAATGTAAGTGTTAGTTAATATTACTACCCTTTAGAACTGCTTATGCTATATCCCACAGATTTTAGTAAGTTGGGTTTTTGTTTCCATTTGTCTCAGATATGTTTTCATTAACTTATAATTCCTTCTTTGACCCACTGTTGTTTAGGAGCATGTCATTTCATCTCCACGTGTTTGTAAATTTTCCATTTTTCATCTTATACTGCTTTCTAGCAATATAATGTATATCATTGTGGTCCAAAAAGATAGTTGATGTGATTTCAATCTTTCTAAGTTTATTATGACTTGTATTATGGACTAATCTATGAATGATCTCTTACACATGTTTCATGTGTACGTGAGAAGAATGTATATTCTGTTAGCTTTAGATGGAATATTCTCAGTATGTCCAGTAAGATTATCTGTTCTAATATGTGGTATAAGTCCAATGTTTTCTTTTTGACTTTCTGTCTGGATGATCTATTGATTGTTGAAAGTCCCTTATAATTATTGTATTGTTGTCTATTCCTACTTTCAGATCTGTTAATATTTGCTTTATATATGTAGGTGCTCCTATTTGGGGTACATAAATACTTACAAATGTTATATTCTCTTGAAAAGTTGACCCTTTTATCATGACATATGACCTTTGTCTTTTTAGATATTATTTGGCTTTAACTGTTAGCATTTAGAACTAGGCATTTTGGGACCCCCTTTCCCTCCACTGAGAGTCTCAAAATCAGGGTGCTAGCATTTGGTATTAAAGTTTTTTACTCCTCAGGGAATAATTAGGTATTAAGAATTCCCTCCTGATATATGGCATTCTGTTGGGATTGGAGGTTTATTATGAGAGTGTGTCTCAGCCTTTCTTACATGGTTTTATTTGTATATTTTCTTATTAATTTAATGTGTAGTAATTTTTCAGTCAGTTTCTGAATCTTTTTCAAAGAGTATCAACCCGTGAGTAGCTTTACATTTGTGCATCCTTGCAAGGAAGAGAACTCAAAAACTGTCTATATCTTCATCTTGGTCAACTTCAAATTGGTACAAATTTAGAAGCAAATGAAAACCATTCAAAGGCACTTTTTGACTGCATGTATACCACCAAAATGTTAACAGCTATGGGTACTGCTTAAAGCAGAAAAGAATCACTGTTTGCTTTTAGGAGAGATAACTTGCATTTATTTGTTGAAAGAAAAAGAAAATCATACAAACTACAAGTTTTGTCAGAATGATGTGTGAATTATCCTTCTTTTCTAAATCTTACAAAGCCTCACTCCAGCATGCACATTTGGTAGCTCATTATTCACTGTATGAACATGAGCAATAGAAGTAGATGTTCTTACTGATAAATGGGGTATGGTTATATTTTTGGTGGTCCTCATGTATCAACTAAACAACTACTGATGTTGTCATGACAAAGGTACTGTGTTGTGATAAAGAAATAGAGAGCTCCTGTGATGGCGCCATTTGACTGTGCTTCTGCCTTATTTCCGTGCAGGTCTTTTATTGCACCATGCTCTCTCCTATCTCCTCCACTCTCTGGTATAATATTTCCCTTAATATATAGACTGGAGGTATTGGGAACTGAATATTTTCTCTTTTCTCCATTATCATGTGGAATTTTAGATTAGGTTTTGCTCTCTCTGATTATCAGATGCAATAGCACCAGTAAAGCTATCTCTCTTTCATTCATATCTGGACACTATTTCTTGTTCCTTTACTGCATTGACTCTTGCTGATTTATTTGGGGAATATTCTGGGGATTTTGGATTCATTATTTAGAAAATTAATTTGAAAAGACTGAAAAGGCAAATAACTTGGGTCAAGGAAGCCAGTGAGCTTACCCTGTTTTTTTGTTTGTTTGTTTGTTTTTACTTTAATTACATAGCAGGTCCTTGAATATCATTTCCTTCAAAGTCATTATCTTATAACATTGATGAGATGCTATAAGAACATGTATATATCAAGTTAGTTCTTTCTTTCACCACATTTTATTGGAATTTGGGGTTTTTCTCACTATTTCTGGGCTATATGGTTATTTCCAGGCTACTTTGTAACAATTTGAGAGTTTTTGAGTGTCACCTTGTACTGGAACTCCTTGAAGAAATGTAAGAGGAGCTTCAGGCTGTGACTGGGTATCCAATGAACTCACTAAAGAAGCCTAACCCAACATGGGCCCTGAAATCATCTCAGATGCTCCATGAATATTCAGCTGACACTCAAGCTGTCTCAGAAATGCTAGCAAAGAACCTCAGTAACTTGATTCTCAGCCCTAGTACCAAATTCCCTTCCCTTCTCCCAGAATGTTCACCCCAATAGCAGGACAGAGAAAAAAGCTTACACAAGCTTGGACTGGAGCAAGTCAAGGCATGTTCTACAGGGGATGTGGAGTGAGGACATTGGCAACAGCTCCAAAAGAAAGGATGCAAAGGATATTACAAGTTATTGTATTTTGCCATGTGTAATGCACATTCACGTTTTTGTGCTCATTATACATAGGATTATTATACTTGTTACTATACCCATGGTATGTATTGATTATACCATATATACTGTGCATCCTTATTTTTCCCTCAAAAATTTGTACAAAATAGTGCATATTATACACGTCAAAATATGGTATTAGACACTGTACCCAATCTCTGCTTCACAAAGACCTACAGTAAATGACACGAGATTGAGTCAAGATCCAGAAGACTTAGATGTAGCTATTGTTACTGCCTATATAATAGAGACCCTACTATTAATATTAGCATGTAGAATAATTATGACATAAAGTTGATTTAACTATAAACCTTATTTTTGTATTTTTTTTCTTGATAGCAATTTTAAGGTCATTATTCAGCAGCTTGGGAAAGCTACTCTATGCTAGAATAGACTGTAGACCAATAATTCGATAACCTGTAATAGAGTTCTGTGATGTCTTTTTTTCTTTACATCTTCCTGTTGTCTACCTTGAGGCCAGTAACTTATAGGGAATCTATGTAGTTTTCATTTGAAGGACTTTAATACATTTCAGTTCCTTTTTTTATTTGATCCAAAGAAGCATTAATAGGTTTTGAGTGTCGTCATTGTGCTATAGAAGCCTGAAGTTGGTAAGATGAAACCCAACATCATGAGTTAGGAGACAGGGATGAACAGAACAGGGGGCCGAGGTGGGGTGAAAATGAAGACAACTGTACTTGAAAAACAATAAAAAAATAAAAAAAGAATTAGAAGCAGTTAACTTGTGCAGAAGCAAAGTAAAAAAGAAAACAATGAGTGGTTTAGCTGGAGGATGATTAGTGCAGTGTATATTGACTATATTCTATAGTTTTCAAAATTTGAATTATAACAAATTTTTGATATGCTATTTCAATTTTAGTAGCAAATAAATGTGTATATATGCCATCTTATTAAAATTTGAGGCATAGTTGAAACCTTTTAAAAATACCACTTCTTATTCTTAATTTGTTTTGATAGAAATGAATAATAATTCTTATCCTCATCACATTCCCATGGTATAAATCTCTGTCATTCTAGTATTTTATGACATTTTCCTACTGTGAAGAAACTTTACACATTTGGATGATGTTTGAAAACAACAGCACAGATATTTGCATGTATCATTTTCCTAGAGCAGATGTCAAAAATGGAAGGTAGAGAAGTAGAAGTTTTTGATGGAAGAAATTGAATTTGATAGTGATGCATAATACTAAAAGAAGATGCCATCTAATAGTATTTTACTCAGGTTATTTTCTTTTTTTTTTTCCATGACCTGTCATCTACAGAAACCTGAATTTTAGGGGGATACTAAAGACACATAAAAATTGTCATCTACTGTCCCACTGGGGGAAACAACTTGTTTATATCAATTAGACTATGGTAAAATGGATTTGTTATTTGTTGTTTGCCACAGTTCCTAGAACCTATCAGCAAAATTAAGTGACGACTTACTGCACTTCCATTTGAATTCATTTTGACTCTTACCAGTTGGAAGATTTGAGTTCATTGTTTAAGTTTATGTGCTCAGGTTTTTGTCTGTAAAATGAGGTAAAGCCTGTAAAGTGTTCAACATAGTATCTTGCACATACTAAGTATAGCAAGTTCTCAAATAATGACATTTTTTTCAATATTGTTTTTGCTATAATATTGATTTAAAAAAATGATTCCCAGCCAGGGCCACTCTCTGCATGGAGTTTGCGTGATCTCTCCATGTCTGTATGTTTGTTTTGAGAGGTACTTTGTGATTTTCCCATACCCCATAGATGTGTGTGTTGGGTAAATTGGCATGTCTAAATTGTCCCAGTATGAGTAAGTGTGGGTGTATGTGTGTGAGTGGCCCTGCTATAGAAGGGTTTCCTGTCCAGGTATTATCATCAGTGTTTAGCTAGATATTGATAAAGGAAAGGGAGCAAAGGAAACTTAGACATTGAGCTTAATAAACTGGGAAGCAAAGGTCTGCTTGCTCGACCAGGAAACTACAACTTCACATTCCAGGGATTATAGCATTGCGCTCCACCAAGATAATTAATATTACTCTCTCTCTATTACACTGGATGGTTGAGGGGTAGCAGTGACCCAGCACCCTGACCTTCAGGTTCCCACAGCACACCATGCAGCTGCCACCGTCTCACTATAGTGCGGGTTTCACTGCCTCCAGGGCCTAGCACTGATTATGACCATTGCAGTGTCCACTCCCAGCCTGTGTGGGTGGCCGGTCTCCTGGTGCCTGCCCCTTCCTGGGCAACATCACTGCCCCAGCTAGTGCATGTTTTAAAAATTCTTGCAGCACACCAGTTGAAAACCACTGGTATATAGTGTGTCCTAGTTCTGTTTCAGTTGTGTGTGAAAAGTTCAAGGTAGTCTACTCCCCTAAAGAAGCAGGGCTTGTTCTTTGTTGAATCTTTCATCATTGTACATTTATGTGTTATTGCATAGGCCTTTATTATTGGGTGTACACCTAGTAGGTATACCTAGATAAATGCTTGCTGAATGACTCAACATAAAAAGACATCCTATTTACATTTACAGCATTTGTTTAGATACCTTAGGATCAGGGCATTGATGACACTGCATTTTTAATTAATAAACAGAAAAAGAAAAATTGGTCTCTGTTTCTCTGACACTGATATTTTGGTTTCCCCTAATCAAAGTAATTTAAGTGACTTAAAGTTAAATTTTATATTTATTAAGCTTAATTAATATATTTTCCATCAGTATTATAGTATTTTAAGAATGGTAATTCAGACAACCTACATAAGATTATTGATCACATATTATGTGTATCATATTGAATTAAGTTCCAGAGTCCTTTAACATACGTTGTCAATAGGGAGACACTTTAACTACACAAAGCAATCAAAGATAAGAGGAAGCAAATGCCCAACCTGGATCACAGAAGTGTTTCGCTATTATTAACTTTGTGTTCTTGAGGAAATGTGTTAACATTTTGAGCCTCTTTTTTTGATAGCTACTGTGAGAATTATAACCATTCCCTAATTTATAGCTGATTTAAACTTAAAGCAGAAATGAGACAATAAGATAATATCACTTTGAAATAGCTAAGTACTGTACAAACATAAAGTTTTGTATAAGCCAGAAACACATTAGAGGAGAAGTACATGATGAGATGGAACATTCAGAGCAGTGGAACTTGGGAAAGAAAGGGAAGGATTAAGTTCCATGTTCCACACTCTTTCAGAAGGTTGCAGGACTGGATAGCTGAGAGTGAAGGAGTTTGTCTCCAATACCAGAAGGAAGAAAGTCCCAGAGTACAGCTTGCTATGCTATATGCAGAAGGTGGCCTGAAATGAACTGGACTGAGCTCAACTTTTTCCATAGGGGAGGAAGATTTAGGCTGCTGAGAACATTATATTGAGAAATTCTAATGCATATTTGTAATGACACAAGGAAAGGGAGTAACAATCTAGTCTATATTTTGATGGAACATACGGTAAAAGTATGTGCTTCATAGTGTTAAGTAAAAGCTCAGGAAACAGAAGTGAATTCAGCCTGTGTGTTGCTGTCAGCAGTTTTAATAGCAGAAGCAGCAGCTGCTTTAGTCTGTGGGGAATCACTCGAAGTCGCTGAGATTCTAGCTTGTATCCCAGTGAGCTCTTCCAATCCTGTGGGTTAATCATTTCATTCTGATCTGATCCCAGGAGCCTGGCCCATTGCCTTTGATTAAGCAACCATCACTTGGCAGCTATCATTTGACTTTGTTGCCTTTTGAGCTTTTTCCTATGTCATTTACTTTCTATGTCATGGGCTTGATTTGCTGGCATAGCGACTGTTTGACATACTCTATGGATTTGATGCCCTCACTTCAAATGAAGATATCTCTAAACCTGGCTAGAAGCACTTTCAGTTTAGAGATTAAGAGTCTATGGAGATAAGGAGGCAGGTAATTGTCATCCCTTGGAAGTAAATGAGCACTTGTAGGTAATGTTAACAGTTCCTTTGGCACTGTGTAAAGGTATTGAGAAAAGCTGGTCAGGTAATAATGCAAGTCACTGCACCTATATAGTTAAAAATCTAGTGACTTGTGATCTGTATTTCCTCTAATTCTCAAAAATGCCAGTTTGAATCTGATCCTATTTCTTCCTTATAAAGTTATGAGGCTTCTTTTGTCTTTTATTTTGTGTGAAATAGAAGACAGTATTAACTGATGCCTATGTATACTTTCTCATATCTAAAAACCTGTGAAGAGAAGGGTATGCACAGGAGAAAACACTCTAAACAAATTTATTAGTGTACAATACTATCTACAGGCACAATGTTACATAGCAAATCTCTAGGACTTACTCAATTTGTGTAACTAAAATTTTATACCACTTGACACTTCACTCTATACAGTTCTGTCCATCAAATCTTCCTCTTATATAGCCATATTTTTAGGCAGAAGAAAATTATTTAAAAAATGAAATATTTATATGACTTTATAAGTTGAAATGAAAACAGAAAGAGTGAACAAAGAATGAGAAAAGGCTGGGGGTATTTGTGGTAAAAACTCATTTAAATTCTCTCAACCGTATATTTTTCACTAGACTGTGTCAAGTGATAAGGTTAAAAGAAATATCTACTTAGAATTTCTGATATCAGTATTGCAATTAAGCAAAAATTCTGAGGGTACCTCCAACTGTATAAAACATTAAACCCTAATTAGACAGTTTTTGAAAATTTACTGTGATGGTTAATTTAATGTGTCGACTTATTTAGGTTGTGATACCTAGCTAGCTGCCAATTGTTAGGGGTACCTACTAATATATATGTCTTTGTGAATGTATTTTTTAAATATGATTAACATTTAGAATCAGTTAACTTTCAATAACACACATTTCCTTCTGCAATATATATGGGCCTTAACCAATCAGTTGAAGGCCATAAGAGTGAAGATTGAAGTTTTCTGAAGAAGAAATTCTGCTTCAAGACTGTAACATAGGAGCTCTGCCTGAATTTCCAACCTGGTGGTCTACTCTAAAAATTTTGGACCCACCAGCCCCTACAAAATTTTGTGAACCATATTCCTTGATCAATCAATTGATCAATCTATCTATGTACATATGTATGTATGCATGTATCTATTTATCTATAATCTAATTATCATCTATCATCTTACCTGCTTTATTCATTCTATTTCTCTGGAGGACCCTTCCCCGGTATAACAAACAGAATAAAAAAAGAATAAACAGGAGTGAGCTAGGCCCATTGTGAATCAGAGTTGGGGTTTTAGGGCCAGAGATTGAATTTGTTAGTCCAAATCCACAGCCTGGTCATCAGCACCTGGTCATCAAAACATGCTGTAAAACCTTTGAAATTGTTAAGTGATGAATCATTATCTTTTTCCTTGTTAGTTTTCTTAGCACCTACTAAATAAAGCTACTATGATGATGCATTGCACTGCCAGTAAAGCAATTTAATTGCAAGTACCTTAGGGCCATGGAAAGTATTTATTTGTTCTTTTCATTCTCAGAAAGAAGCATAACCTCTGCCCATAATTTCTGCTCTGTAAATGTATTCTTAAATATCTTTGTGTATTCTGGCCTCTGATTCTTTGTATACTATACACAGTGAAGGGCTGGTGGTAGCCCTAAATTATACAATGGCACATCTGAAAGTAGCTCTATCATATAATAAATTGTTTTCAATGGCACTTCTTGTAAGTTGTTCACTGCAATTTTCAATTGCAATTACCAACAGATAAAAACATGCCTACAAAATGAACTTCTGTAGTTTCTTATATGTACTCAAAAGATTAAAAGCTGCATTCTCCTTTTTTTAACATTACAATGATTTTCTACTGATTGCACATTATTTCCCTGAGTAAAGGATCAGAAAACTGAGCATTTTAAGAAATAGCCTTGCAGTGAAAGAGCTAAAATGACTTAAGTAGACTTATGTATTATCTTCAAATTTAGAGGACTTTATATGTATATATACATAATGTATAGATACATAATTTATTATGTTTTGGGAACTGCCCTGCCTGATTTCAGAAGCTATAACCCACCACGGCTAAGGCTGAGTGAGAGACCTTGGAACCATAAGCCACTAAGGAGGCAAAGCTTATCTCCCTGGCAAGGGTACTGCCTCTGCCCCTTTTTACTTCATTGTGCTTGGCCCTAGGCAGATGACTGGTTAGCCAATGACGGGTGAAATTCCTCAAGGGAGGATGACCTAAGATAGGCATGGTCATAAAGGGGCCCTCATGGAAGGACTTAGAGGGCTATAGGAAAAGGGGGTGATGGATCCTCACGCCTCAGCTTTGGCATAGCCTGAGTCCTCATTCTGCCTGCAAGAAATCTCCTAATCTCTTGGCTGTCTTACTTCTCTGCCTGACTTAAGCCTGAAGCAATGCTGGAGGTGGATGTAGCCCTGTGCAGGAATGGGCAGTTCCCCAGGGTGATCAGGCCTAAGAAGGAATGCAAAAAAATCCTGTGAAACCTGCTTTGCTAAGAATACCCTTAATTTAAATGATAAGGATTCAAGCATGAAATGAGTTTGTTTCCCCAAAGTTTTATGGCCCTTTAGCTATCTGACCCTGACTCAGAATAAGCTCTCACAGTTCTTTGAATGTTATCTATCATTTGATCATTACTGCCTGTCAATGATCGATGAGCTTTATGTATACACCCTGTATTCCTATGCAAATTAAACCCAGTAAAAGCCCATTGAAGAGTAGGCCTCCAGCCCTTCTCCTTTGAGAGACTGGCTACCTTTCTGCCACAAGCAGATCAAGTCTTGGTAGACTTATTCTCATCTGTAGCAGATGGGGGGGCTCTAGTGGGAAAAGCTCCCCCACATTGTATATATATTATATATAATTTATATATATATATATTAAATGATGAGGTACTCCTTTATATATATTCTATTTCTATGTAAATTATATATATATATATATTAAATTTTAATGTATATTTATATGGAAAATGATGAAGTACCCCTTTTTGTGTGTCTTTGAATTTAAACTGTAAGCTTTCTTATTTGTCTTTTAAATTGAATGTTTGGAGTCAGTTTTGTCTGAAGCTCTGAGAATATAGGCTTGCAGAGCTGGGAAAACAACAGTGCCAGTCTCCATTTTAAAACACAGATGGCCATCAAAAAAATCCTAGGATTACTCCCTGTGTTTCTGCTCACTCTATATTGCTCTTTTTACTTTCTTTCATTCTTCTAATTTTCTATTGTGTTTGCTGTGGCTTCTTCCTCTGGACTTTGTCATATATGTTTGGTGTTCTTCTTGTTTTCCTTGTGTATTTCTTGTTCTATCCCCTTTTTTGTTCCCCCTTTTCCTTCCTACCCTAAGACCTCTTAGAGATCGGCATCACTATTACAAGCTTAAAAAATTACCTTTTCTTTAGTTTGAAAAACTTCAGCTCACAAACTCCCTGTTGTTCCACAGCTGATCCACAGATGTTCTTTAGCTGCCTGATGGCAGACAATAATTTTGAAGAGCAGGTGGATCTACTCAGTCTCTGAATGTATAAAACTCCTAAGACAGTATATAGTAAAAAGCTAGGGAAACTTCTCAGAAAGTAGAATGGGGAAACTGAGACAACTGAAAAAACTGGACAAGCAACTTACATCGATACAGAAGGACACTTCCCTAGAGATAACATCTAGGCCTCAGTTGTATTTCAGCTCCAGGCCCAGAAAATCAATAAAACTAGATGGGCAGCACAGGACCGGCTGTAGTGACTAATGACCACCTGCCCTGGCACTGACCAACCATTAGAGACCATGACCCTGAAAGGGCATACCTAGAAAACTGATGAACATTCTGCTGAAACCCTTACCTGAGACCTACCCTAAAATTCCTGCCTGCAAGAAAGAGAAAAACCCACAAGACAAAGGGACCAGAGCATCTTCTCTTCCTCTGGGGAACATGCCCGTGGCTGTTGCATCCACTTTTCCGCTGCCTACAGGAACACATCTCCTAAACTCTAAGGGACTCCATCAGACTTGCAACCAGAGCTATTGGCATCAATAGCTCATCCAGGGCTAACCCCTTGAATCTGTCTCCAAGGTGCCCTTTTCTCTGACTTTCTAGTGAGCTAAAGCAGCCCAACAGGCCAGTCTAGGTCTTTCCTGTTGCTTCTTCTATGCTAAACCCTTCTTTGTTTTACTGCTTTAATAAACATATCCTTGTTTTATGTTAATGAACAATACACTCAAAGTCACTTAGACTGGTGTTGTGAAATCTTTACCATATGATGTCAAGAAACCTCATACTACCAGCTGGCCCTAGGCAGACTTGCTCAGGGCCCAGTCCTCTGTCTACAAATGACTTAACTTTGAGAGGTATGCTGAACTCATGGTGGCTTTGTGGGGAATACATTGCCTCCCTTACATTTAAGCCAAGGTTCTTTCTTAGTAGGACATTGGAAGAAGAAATAAGGGATATGTCATCATCAATCACCTATATTTGACATTTTGTTGATTATAGGAAGAAAGTGCTCCAATTGAATAAACATTTGCATTTAAACATTTAATTCTTCCTTCAGTTTATATGATGCATTTTTATAGTTCATATAAGAAAGGAGTACCTGTTCAGAAAAACTTTGATTCCAGAATTTCTTTAATTTGAAATGAATTCTTCTCTTTATTTTCTCTTCCTCTTTTTTCTTCCCGTTATACTTTTTTCCACCCTTCACTATTGAGGAACTATTGAATAACTTAAGTTTTTATATTGTTTTTCATTTCTTTTTTAAAGCTTGCAAGGGAGGTGAAATAAGTTCTTCAAAAAGAAAAAAAACAGAAACTTCTACCAGAGCGAGCACTGGATGAGGGAAAAGGAATTAAAATTCTAATGCTTTCAGTTGTTTATTTATGAAAAATTCTACAATGCTTCATTTTACTTTTGTTCAAATATGTGAGTGGAGTGTGTTACATAGAATACTGTATTTCTTAAAATGTAGAAAGAAGTCTTCCATAAGTTTCCTTCTTCCTTGGAAAACAATTTTCTCATCTAGCACATTATGAGAAACAGGTTGTATTCAAAATATTTATTGAGTAGGTGACATTTAATTGCAGAGTTGAACAATGGGTATACTAGACATGCTCAAGACTCTGTTTTGAGCTGAAGGCACCACCTACATTTCCTAGCATTTTAACGTAGCACTTCTATTTAAAAGTATATCATTTTTATCTTAGTTTTTTTTTACTCATCTTTCTGTTTCTTTGTTAATAGTGCTTAGTTTAATTTTACTTTTTTTAAAAATGTAACTGATTAATGAGTCTTTCTACAGACATTGTATGGAGTTTTCAGGATATGCAAATAATATATCTTTTCTCCAATATCTTACCATTTAATAGACTAGACAAGTATAGAACACCCACTCATTCTGGGTTTTAAGCATATGTTGGGTTTTAAGTGTATATCAACAAAGATTGTGGGAAAATCACAACAATTATAAATCCCTAGCTGACAAAGGATCTTAACGAGTGTGTTTGTGTGTGTGTAAATGATCATGAATAACCAAAAATCTTTATTTTTTTCTATTCATTTCACTTCTAATTAATTTGGTGCTTTTAGAGTCTAGGTGAGAATACTTATAATAAAATGAATACTTCAAATAACTCCTACTATCACATGAAAATATACTAAAATGTTTACAATAATTTTTATTATAAAATGGTAAATGTATTCTTGAAATATGTGCAGGGAAATTATCCCAAATTGTGCCTAAGTATATAAAGAACAATTAAAAAATCCCCACACACAAATGGAAAGAGTATTTCAGGTCAACATCTAATAAGGCTCTTTAAAAAAATAACATTATAGTTCTTCTTATATGGTAAGAAAATGTTTTCTGTATCACAACGTTGAATACTTTTTAAAATGTTATTTGTTGAATTTTCTATCTCAGATCCTACAGATACCCTTTTGTGTATCTCTACTTGTGTTCCATTGACTTGTCTACTATTCTTTTTCTTTCCTTCTCATTTACTGCAGTCAATGAAATTAAAGACTTTCCTTTGTTAGCAATTTAACTTCTAGGGTATCTATTTTGTTCTATTTTAGTTTATTATTTTGTTCTGCCTGGTTGTTTACTAGTATGATTCTGGGTTTCAGTTTTGCTGTCTTCTCACTAATTGTAGATTATATGGTCATTTTCTATCCAAAGAAACAGGCTCCGGGTAAAAAAGTAACACTACTAAAACACAAAGGTTTTAATAATAGGTTTGTGTTTCAAACTTAGACTTGCCTGACATTTGTTTATCTTCTAAACCTTAATATCATATGATCTCACCTTTAACAGGAATCTAATCAACAAAACAAACAAACAAGCAAAATATAACCAAAGACACTGAAATTAAAAACAGGCTGACAGTGACCAAAGGGGAGAGGGGAGGGACTTTCAGGGGAAGGAGGTAGGGGTTTGAAGGAACTAGTATAAAAGACACATGGACAATAACATGTGTGGGAGTGTGGAGGTGGGAGGGAGGGAGGGAGGGCTGGGTGAGTGGGCTGGGGTGGGGGTAAAGAGCAGAAAACTGTACTTGAACAATTAAAATAAAATTAAATTAAAAAAATAAACCTTAATCTCATTGTCTTTCTCCAAGCAGACAAATGGTAATTGTTAGTGGTTGTTTTTAGATCAAATTAATAGCAGCTATAGTTTTATTTTTCATTATTATTATTATACCAACATTTATGGTTCCATAATGTTTTTAAAGAAAATTAGTTATTTTGAACATAAGAAAATAAGATGTTCATTGAGTTGTTGTTTACTTAAGTATGTTTTACATACAGAAGCAAAAACATAGCTGAAATAAAATATTTTAATATGTGATTCAATTCAGTATTTTTGATAGATAAGAAGAGGATTCAAGAATTGAAATGGGCTTTAAATAACAAAAGTCTGTTAAAGGAAGCAACACTAACCATTTATTTATGTGCAACCTGTTTAAAGAAAGAATTGATTGAAGCAGTCCTTTGCATTTCTATATATAAGAATTAATCCAAAGAAGGTTTGTGGTCCATAGTCTTATATACTTGGGTTCCCTACTTTTACCCCTCCAAAATAGTTGGAAGATTGAAGAAAAATAAATAATAGTGTTTCCAAAGGTATTGCTCCCATGACCACTGAGCGAGACTATGCTTCCAGAAGAGCTGGGATGTCCATCTAAAAATGAAGGGCCAAAATCTAGGGGAAAATGGAAAAAACATAAAAAGGAAGGATTCTAGAAAAGGTTAAAATGACATTCATTTGTCAAAAACATACATCCTTTTTGTTGAGGAAACCAAAGGTCTTAGGAAATTTGACTAGAGCAATATCCAGCAAGTTGCTTTGGTTGAGTCTGGCTAACATTTCTACACAATGACTGAAAAAAGAAATTAAGTGATTGTTTTGATATCATAAACTAAAATTCTTAAGCTGGGGTTTTAGAAAATAAAAAAATATATATAATTTTATAGTCTATTTGCCTAATATATTCAAGAACCATAGTAAATATTTATAGAAAATGTAATAAAACAGGTTCCTAGGTACATACATGGATGCCAACTGAAGATTCTGAAGCATTATGGTGTGTGTGTGCATATGTGTATATAAAAAGGGATGAAAGGACATTTGGTATCTTACTGGTAGACCAAATTCTTCTTGTATAACACTCTGAAATACTTCATATTGTAGGACTCAACACTTAAAAAGGTAGATCCTTTATTGCCCTTCTCATTCTCCCTAAGCCCATTTTACTCAGTGGCAAATCAAACACCAAGTTCAATAGATTATAAGAAAAATGTATTTATTTCTTCTCAGTACTGTTTTGTAATTCAGATTTTAATACTGCCCTTTGTTCTGGGGAAAGATAAGGAGACTCCACCTTTTAATGATAATTTTATTATTCCTGAAATCAATAGGAGGTATTTGTCAAATACAGTTGGGGACTTTCAGAATGTTTTAACATCTTTTATACCCAAAGTTTATCTAGTACCTTCAATTTTTCTTTTTTTATTGTTCAATTGTAGTTGTCTGCATACACCCTCTACCATTTCCCCCACCATAGCCAAATCCCCTTCCCTCCCATGTTTCTGCCCTCCCCCTCATTTTTGTCCATGTGTCCTTTATAGTAGTTCCTGAAAACCCTTCTCCCCATTATCCCCTCCCACCTCCCCTCTAGTTACTGACAGATTGTTCTTACTTTCAGTGCATTTGGTTATATTTTGCTAGCTTTTTTCTTTTGTTGATTATATCCAGTTAAAGGTGAGATCATATGGTATTTGTCCCTCACTGCCTGGCTTATTTCACTTAGCATAATGCTCTCCAGTTCCATCCATGCTATTGCAAAGGGTAGGACCTCCTTCTTTATTTTTGCTATGTAGAATTCTATTCTGTAAATGTACCATAGTTTTGGATCTATTCATTTACTGATGAGCACTTCGGTTGCTTCCAGTACTTGATTATTGTGTACTTAAATTGTGTTGCTATGAACATTGGGGTGCATAGGTTCTTTTTGATTCATGTTTCATGGTTCTTAGGATATAGTCTCACAGAGAAAGTTCTGGGTCAAAAGCAGTTCCACTTTCAGTTTTCTGAGAAAATTCCATATTGTTTTCCAATATTGTATTTCCATATGGAATATGGAATTCCATATGGAATATACAATTCCATATTGTATTTCCTCCTTAATTTCCTTCTTCAGTGCATTCCCATAAACAGTGCACTAGAGTTCCCTTTTGTCCACATACTCTCCAACACTTGTTTGTTAATTTGTTTATGATGGCATTCTGACCTATGTGAAGTGGTGTCTCATTGTGGTTTTAATTTGCATCTCTCTGATGGCTAGTTATGACATCTCTCCATGGCTGAACATCTTTTCATATGCATCTGGGCCCTCTGTATGTCCTCCTTGGAGAAGGACATACAGGTCTTACAAGTCTGTACAAGTCTTTTGTGTCTGTACAAGTCTTTTGCCCATTTTTTAATTGGGTGTTTGTATTCCTGGAGTGGAGTCCTGTGAGTTCTTTATATATTTTGGAGATCAAACCCTTGTCCAAGACTTCATTGACAAATATATATTTTCCATATAGTTGGTTCTCTTTTCATTTTAATGCTGTTTTCTTTAGCCATGCAGAAGTTTTTTAATTTGATGAGATTCCATTTGTTTATTCTTTCCTTTACATCCCTTGCTTTAGGGAATATATCAGTGAAAATATTGCTGTGTGGAATGTCTGAAATTTTCCTACTGATGTTTTCCTCTAGGACTTTTATGGTTTCATGACGTATATTTAAGTCTTTTATGCACCTTGAATATATTTTTGTGTATGGTGTAAGTTGGTGATCAAGTTACAATTTTTACATGTAGCTGTCCAAATTTCCCAACACCATTTGTTGAAAAGGTTATTTTTACTCCACTTTATGCTTCTTCTCCCTTTGTCAAATATTAATTGACTGTAGAGACCTGAGATTATTTCTGGGCTCTCTGTTCTGTTCCATTCATCTATGTGTCTGTTCTTACACCAGTACCAGGCTGTTTTGATTATAGTGGCCTTGCAATACAGTTTGATATCAGGTAATGTGTTCCCTCATACTTTGTTCTTCTTTCTCAAAATTGCTGCAGCTGTTTGGAGTCATTTATGATTCCATATAAATTTCTGAAATGTTTGTTCTGTATCTGTGAAATATATCATGGGTACTTTAATAAGGATTGCATTGAATCTATAAATTGCTTTGGGTAGTATGGACATTTTGATGGTGTTAATTCTTTCAATCCATGAACATGGTACGTGCTTCCATTTGTTTGTGTCCTCCTTAATTTCCTTCTTCAGTGTTGTGTAATTTTCTGAGTAGTGATCTTTTACATCCTTGGTTAGGTTTATTCCTAGGTACTTTGTTTTTCTTGTTGCTATATCAAATGGAATTGTTTTCCTGATTTATTTTCTGATATTTCATTGTTGGTGTACAAAAGTGCCTTTGATTTCTGAATATTGACTTTGTATACCACTATTTTGCCAAATTCTATTAAGTTGAGCAGTTTTTTGATGGAGTCTATAAGATTTTTTATGTACACTATCATGTCTATCTGCAAACAATGACAGTTTTGCTTCCTCTTTTCCAGTTGGGATGCCTTTTATTTCTTTTTCTTGCCTGATTTCTGTGTTTAGGACTTCTAATACTATGCTGAATAGGAGTGGTGAAAGTGGGCATCCATGTCTTATTCCTGATCTTAGTGGGAAAGTTCTAAGCTCTTGCCCATTGAGTATGATGTTGGCTGTAGGTGTCTCATATATGGCCTTTATTATGTTAAGGAATGCTCCTTCTATTCACACTTTGCTGAGTGTTTTTATCATAAATGTGTTCTGTACTCAAATGCTTTTCTGCATCTATTGATATGATCATGTAATATTTGTCTTTGCTGTTGTGCATGTGATATATTACATTTATTGATTTCAGAATATTGTACCTTCCTTGCATCCCTGGGATGAATTCCACTTGATCATGGCGTATGATCTTTTTAATGTATTGCTGGATGCAGTTTGCTAATATTTTGTTGAGGATTTCAGTGTCTATGCTCATCAGCAATATTGGCCAGAAGTTTTCTTTTTGAGTTGTGTCTTTATCTGGTTTTAGGACAAGGATGATGTTGGCTTCATAAAAAGCATTTGGGAGTATTCCATCTTCTTGAATTTTTTGGAAGAGTTGGTGAAGGATAGGGGTTACCTCTTCCTTAAAGGCTTTGTAAAATTCTCCTGTGAAACCATCTGGTCTGGGATTTAGTGTTTCAGAAGCCTTTTAATTACTGGTTCAATTTTGTCAGCTGTTATTGGTTTGTTCAGACTTTCTGGTTCTTCTTCATTCAGTTTTGGAAGATTATGTACTTTAAAAAATTCCTCCATTTCACCTAGTTTCTCAAATTTCTTCATATATAATTCTTCATAGTAATTTCTTAGGATCATTTGTATCTCTGTGGTATCAGTTGTAATGTCTCCTCTTTCATTTATGATTTTGGTTATTTGGGTCCTCTCTCTTTTTTCCTTTATCAGTTTGCTTAAAGTCTTGTCGATTTTGTTTATATTTTCCAAGAACCAGCTCCTGGATTTATTGATCTTTAGAATTGTGCCTTTAGTGTCTGTGTCATTTGATTCTACTCTGATAATCGTTATTTCCTTTCTTCTACTTGCTCTGGGCTGTCTTTGTGTTGTTCCTTGAGTTCATAT
Source organism: Tonatia bakeri (assembly GCA_004024845.1). Lineage (NCBI taxonomy): Eukaryota > Metazoa > Chordata > Mammalia > Chiroptera > Phyllostomidae > Tonatia > Tonatia bakeri. Next base: position 34,602 of record PVIA01003184.1, on the reverse strand, counting down.
AGGTATAGGATTAGGTTAGATGTTTCTATATTTTTTTGGTATGCCTGTATTTCTATGAATTTCCCTCTCAGGACTGTTTTTGCTACGTCCCATAAGTTTTGGACTGTTGTGAGTTCATTTTCATTTGTTTTCAGAAACTTTTTGATTTCTTCCTTGATCAAATTATTAACCCATTCACTATTTAACAACATCATATTCAATCTCCATGAGTTTGAGTGTTTTGTTTTTTTCCCCTTGGGGTTGGTTTCTAATTTCAGTCCCTTGTGGTTAGAGAAAAGGTATGATGTGATTTCAATTGTCTTGAATTTGTTGAGGCTTGTTTTCTGTCTTGTCATGTGGTCTATCTTTGAAATGTTCCATGTGCATTTGAAAAAGCATGTGCTTTGCTTCGTTGGGATGAATGGCTCTATACATATCAGTTAAGTTCATTTGATCTAGGGAATTGATATTGTGTTTAGAAGATCTATCCATTTTTGAGATTGGGGTGTGAATATCCCCTATTATAGTTTGTTGCTGTCAATATCTTTCTTGAGGCCCTCCAAGATTTTCTTTAAGTATTTGGGTGCTCCTATGTTGGGTGCATACATATTTACAACATTCATGTCTTCTTGATGAATTCTTCTCTTGAATATTACGGACTGACCTTCTGGGTCTCTTTTTATTGCTCTTTTTTTTTTTTTTTAAGTCTATTGTGTCTATTGCTACCTGGCTTTTTTTTTTTTTTTCCTGTCCATTTGCTTGGAACATTTGTTTCCAGCCCTTCACTTTCAGTTTGTGTAGGTCTTTTGTTCTGAGTTGAGTCTCTTGTAGGCAACATATGTGTGGGTCATGTTTTCTTATTCATTTAGGTATTCTTAGTCTTTTGATTGGGGCATGTAATCCATTTACATTTAATGTTATTATTGATAGGTACTTATTAATTGCCATTTTTTGTACCTGTATTCCTCCCTATCTCTCACTGTTTTTCTTCCTGTTCTTAATGCAGACCCTATAGTATCTTGCAGAGCTGGTTTGGAGGAGGCATATTATTTGGGGCTTCTTTTGTCTGGGAAGCTCTTTATTTGATCTTCCATTTTAATTGAGAGCCTTGTTGGATAGAGTAGTCTCAGTTGCAGGCCCTTGGTTTTCAGTACTTGGTATATTTCTTGCCATTCCCTTCTGGTTTAGAGTGTTTCCATTGAGAATTCAGCTGCTAATCTTATCGGGGCTCCCTTGTATGTTACTTCTTGTTTCTCTCTTGTTGCCTTTAAGATTCTCTCTTTGTCTTGGAATTTTGCTGTTTTAATTGTGATGTGTCTTGAAGTGGGCCTTTTTGGGTTCCTCTTGAGTGGGACTCTCTATGATGACTGGATTTATATGACTTTTTCCCTCATCCAGTTAGGGAAGTTTTCCATCATTACTTTTCCAAATAGGTTTTCTATCCCTTGTTCTTTTTCTTCTTCTCTTTCTGGTATCCCTGTTATATGGATATTTTCACATTTCATATTGTCTTGCAGTTCTCTTAACACATCTTCATTCTTTCTGAGTCTCTTTTCTTTTTCTTGCTCATTTTGTGTGTTTCTTTCTACCTTGTCCTCCAGCTAGCTGATCCAATTCTCTGCTTCATCTAGCCTGCTTTTGATTCATTCTACTGTGCTCTTCAGTTCAGAAATTGTATTCTTCATTTCCTCTTGGCCCTTGTTGATAGCTTCTATTTCCGTTTTGATGCTGATATAGTTTTCAGTGAGTTCATTGTAGTGTCCCTGTAGTTTTTGGTAATTCCCTGTGAGCTCACTGAGCTTTCTGATAACGATTGTTTTGAACTTTATATCTGATAGTTGAGTTGCCTCTGTTTCATTTAGCATTCTTTCTGAGACTTCCTCCCTTCCTTTCATTTGGGGATTGTTTCTTTGTCTTCTCATTGTTTGTGAAACTCTTCTTGTTAGCCTCTGCTTCTTAAATTGATCTGTTCTGACTCCCTGGGTTTATGGTGTGAACTTCTATGGTAGAAGGCCCGTGAAATTCAGTGGTGTAGTCTCCCAAGCTCACTGTTCTTGGGCTGTGATTTATGCTGACTCTCCGTATGTCTTTGGGTTTTGACTGCTGTTGGGTCTTTCTTTGGTGGGCCCTTCCTTCCAGTTGGTTAACTGAGGGTTACTCCATCCACCACCTCTTGTATTCTGTTGTGTAGGTATCGACAGGTTGTGTTGAAGTTGGTCTTCTGTCTGTATGAGGTTTTGAGGCTTCTTTCTCACTATTGTTCAGTTGTTTTCTCCTGGGTAATTTCTCCACCATTTGGTTGGATTTCCAGATTGGTCCTGGGTTGAGGTTAGTGTGGCTTCCACTCCCACCTTCACCTTCTTCTGTTTTTATCTGTTGGTGGTTCCTTTGTTGGTATGTGTTCTCTTCTATCAGGTATACTGGTGTTCATAGCTCCTGTCTACTCTTTTTTGTTATCAGTTGGAGGGGGAAGGTAAAATAGTTTAATACAGTGGGAGTGTATTCTATGGTATTTAAAATACCAACCTGTAGAGAACAGATAGGGGATCCTTTGGATATGTATAGTGTTAACTGATATTTCATCCAAATAGCCACGTTTTAGAAAGCATGGAAAAAGGATAAGACTGTTGTTGGAGGGGGAAGGATTGTGAGTTGGATCTAGAAAGCAGTGAGCTTGGGAAGGTCAGATTCTGAGGTAAAGTGAGAGTAAGGTATAGAAAATAGTTGTAGTATGTGAGAGAATAGAGTTAATCACAGCAGTAATAAAGTTCAAGAAACAGTGAAGTGAGCTAAGATCCAGGAGGGGTGCTGTGTAGTATTTACAATTATATGGAACAGCAATTGTTTACAATAGTAGTGGAGTAACAACCATATGACAGAATCTACGTGAACTGAATAATTAGAATAGGAAATACAGAACTTAGTGTTGTGCTATTAGAACACGAGTGAACTGAAAGACAGAAAATTAAACACACAGTATGAAAGAGAGTGAGAGAAACCAGTCAAACAATGCAATTTAACAAACCAAATGAAGAAGACTAAAGAGAGAGAAAAAATTTAAAAAATACTAATAAAATAAAATATGTAAAAATAATGATTGGCCTTTGGTGGAGGCTGCACAGGTGCAGCTGGGGAAGGCAGGGGTGGCTGCTGTGGGAGAATTCCATAAACAGCCACTGAGTGCCTCACTTTCTTTCGAAAAATTCCTCTGGTTCAAGTCTGCCACTCCAAACAAGCGCTATGTGAGAACATAGCCCAATACTCCAACAAGACCAGGGACTGTCCAGGTCAGAGTTGTCATGGCCCAGCTCTTCCCAGCCTGTGTCCACAGTCTCAGTGGGTGCACACCACACCTCTGTGTTTTCCACTTTGTCCTTATTCCCCTCAGTGACTTCAAGCATTCAGGTCCATCCTGGTGCTGCTCAAACCTTGTTCGGCAAGAGAAGGAACCTTTGACCTTGCTCTCTCCCAGAATCTTGGGGCAGACCCAGTGGGTGCTGGGCCTGGGGCTGTTGCTGCCCTGGTCCTTGCACTGGTCCTGGGGACCTTGTTGTTCTGGAGCATTCTCCTTACTGTCTGATTTTTCAATGTCTTCTACAGTTTGGCCCTCCAATCTTCATATATGCTGGGATACCCTGTTCACTTTGTTCCCCAGAAGATCAGCTAGGTATTCCACCTGTGCAAAGGGGAAAGTAAACTTCACTCCCACCTATCTCACCACTATCTTCTTACTAGTACCTTCAACTTTTTAAGACAAAGAGCATAATCTAGAAAAAAGCGAAGATATTTTTCAGTTGTCTTTGAGAAGCTGAATCAGAGCCCTCCAAGCCCCTATTACATAGAATATGAATGAAATTGTATTTTTTTCTGGACTGCAAAATCCTAGAATTAACTTTGGTTTTACAAATATTTAGATTATACTCTAATTTATTACTTGATTGGGCCAATGTTCTGTTGATTTAAACTGTCTGTATTGGAAGGTGTCCTACTTCTCACACAAGGATACTTCTTACATGCATTCCAGTGGATTTTGTAGAATATTTACTACCCAGTAATTATTTTAGTTAATTTACAGCTGTGCTAAGAAAAAGCTTCATTCTGACTGTGATCAGCAAGTGTCCTCTCCTCTTTCCTTCAGTGCAACAAAGACATATTTAAAATTTCATACTATTCATCCTAGTTTTCTGTTGGAAAGACCCAGGCTGTTCTAATAAATAAGTGTTCATTGTGTTAAATAGGACTGTCAAGGCTTTGAGCACAATTCATTTTTCCTAAAGAACCAATTTTATTTTCTAGTAATAAATGTATAGAATAGCCCCACACAGCTAAAAGAGTTCTTTGTGCCACATTGAGGATCTGGGGATTCTTTATTTGGTTTGTATTCTGTGCCATTTCCTTTTTTCCTGCCTTAGTAAATATAGCAATTTTAAAATATGGACATAGTGGTGACTCTAGAGGAAGTATGTTGCATTACAATTATTTTTAGCACAAAATTTAAGCATTTCGATAATATTTATTCAAATTCAGTGTGTATTTGCACATTTGTGGGCATGTATTAGCTTAGGAATACCCATTTGTGCTAATTTGAACTGGACAGATCTGAAAATGTTTCAATGAAGGTTTAGATATTGAGTCTTTTTGAAATCTGGGGAAGTATTGCACAAAAAGAACCCTGGAATTTCAAGTAAGATAAAGTTTAAGTCAATTTTCAGTTTTGTCACTTAACTGCTGGATGAACATAGGCAACTTACTTAAATTCCTGACAAGTTAAAATTTCATCATTATGCTTATATTGCAGGGGGAGAGTTAAAATAAAGTGTTCAATATGTGTCATGTGTAACACTCTCTCTAAATGTTATAATATTAATATGTATATTGGGTATGTTCACAACTGTGATTTTCTTTAGACCCTCATTCAACCTTCCCAATTATGTTTGGATTAAAGTGTATACAGTTGTTGCATTTTAGATAAAATTAATATGCCTACTTTATTTTTTATAGGACTTTCTGGAAGAGAAAAGTTGAGTAGGAAGTATAGGCTGCCCTACTAAGGTCAGTGATAAGGTTCCAGGGTAGGGGAAGCATTCCAGAATCTTAAAATTAGCTCTGAGTCTTTTAGTTAGTCTGTATCCTAGGCTAAGTTATTTATTCTTGGTAAATAAAATGTCAGTGCTTTTCAAACTCCAGAGAAATATCATATACAATTTTTTCAGCTGTCCTTTTAAGGGAATTGAAGGGGAAATGACATCTTGCAAATATATGGAATTTTTACCTCTTTATACGAGTTTATGCATATTTCTAATTTAACCTCTATTTGTGTCAGAGATTAATTGTAAATTTTTAGAATATAATAATTTATCCAATTTAGAAAGCACTTAATAATTTATTTGTATTTAAAATTTGATTGCCCCTAGATTATTCCTGAAATATCTGGGATGTACTTGTGTAACTGACTTGGAAGCTCTTGAAATCTTTTTTTTTTTATTGTTGTTCAAGTACAGTTGTCTCTATTTTCCCCCTACCATGGTCCCCTACCCCACTCATCCCACCTCCCAACTTTGAACCTACTCACTTTGGCTTTCACTCTGCATCCTTTATTTATGTTCCTTTATAGACCTTCCTCTATTTTCCGCCATTATGCCTCTTCCTCTTCCTCTCTGGTTACTGTCAGTTTGTTCTTTACTTCAATGTCTCTGGCTATATTTTGTTTGCTTGTTTGTTTTGTTGATTAGGTTCCATTTATTTATTTAACATTGCATTTATTAAAAATGTTTCATTATCCTCAACTCATCATAACAAAAGGATTTAGAAATAGGTGGCAATAGTTTTAGTAGTCTTTAAGAAACTAAAACAGAAATTTCAAAGTTCATATAAAAAGTCCATGAACTTTATTACCAATGAACCATCAAAGCCCTTGTAGTCAGACATGCATTTTAGAGATTTTCATACAACTAGTTATTTAACTTATTCCTAACCTGTAACAATTAACCAGAGTTAGTAATGATAGTTTAGCGAGGAGAAAATAGGAAATGTTTAGAATCATAACAATATTTTTTTTAAAAAACAGCATACTGCCTCAGTATAGCAACTGGCAAAGTGCTCCACTGGCCAGAATTGGTACCACATTACAAAAAGCAAAAATGATTCTGAAGTTTTCCTAAGTTTTAGGGGGAAATTATATATGTGTGTATATATAGCATGTATATGTGCTATATGCACACATATATACATACATGTATATATGTTTATACATGTACACACACATATATATCCATCTGTATGCATTTGCATGAATATTATATGTGTGCAATGCATCTTCAAAATATGTGTATGTGGTTATTTAAACTTTGCTGGGACTTTTTGGGGAATTTAACTTTGGACCTCTGGATCCCTGGATGATAGTGGGTAAGTGATGTTATGTATAATACAGATAATGACCTGTGTAGATTCTGACTCTCAGCAAAACTAGACTTTCAGTAGGGGCATTCTGAACAGAGTGAGAGTCATAGAAAAGGAGAGAAGATTTCCTAAAATAAAGGTGACATTATTCCCAATGAAATGCTATACATAAGTGATCATTTTTAATTTTTTGTTGGTTTTATATTTTGTTTGATTTTGTTTTTAACACATAAATTTTTTTAAATATAATTGTTTAGTGACAGTCTGCCTTTATATGCAGGGCTACATTCCCAGTATTTTTAGAACTTCTACTCCCTTGTGTGTTTGAGAGGATTTAAAATGCTCTTTTATTTTAATCAAACTTTGGTAAACCTCTTTTGTTATGTATAAAAATGACTTTGGTAGAACTATTGTTTTTGGCTATGCTTTTAAAAATATACACTCTCGCTAATATAAATGTACAAATTCAGTATTGATTTCAAATGGGACAACCATATCAATAATCAAATTAAAAATAAATGGCCTAAAAACTCTAAATGAAAGGCAAAGGTTGTTAGATTAAATTAATAAGCAAGACCTATATAGGTTCTCCCTAGAAGAAAAGCAGTTCAATTATAAAGACATAAAATTTAATAGCACAGAATGGAAAAATATACCATGATACCACTAAACAAAAGAGAGTTACTGTATTGAAAGAGAATAGTTATATTGGTATCAGAGAAATTAAATTTCAGAACAAATGCTATTACTGGGAATAGAGATGATCATTTTATTATTATTCCAAAGTGGTTCATGGAGAGTACAGAATGACCCTAACATTTATGCACTTAATAACACATCTTTAGAGTATATGTGAAGCAAAAACTGATAGAAATTCAAGGAAAAGGAGATAAACCCACAATTGATTAAAACTGAAATTTAAGTTCTCTTCTTCAAATAATTGGTAAAACAAGTAGACAAAAAATAACTGAGCAGAGAAGATTTGAACATCAATACTAACCAATTTTACCCAGCTGATGTTTATAAAACACAACATGCAGTAACAGCCAAATGCATGTTTTGTAGTGCACAAAGATATCTATATTCTAGACCAGCAGTGTACAACCGTTTTTAGCTCATGGAACTCATAACTAATTACTAAAATTCTGTGGCACACCAAAACAATATATTTTTTTGCCACTCTGACAAGCAAATAGATATAATTTTTATTCATTTATACTGGATGGCTAATGTTCTATTGGCTCTTGTCATTTTTTTTTAATTTGACAAGCTAAGGGAAAAGAGGTCAGTGCCCCTGACTAAACCAGTCAGATATTGCATGTTTTAAAAGTTCTTGCAGCACATTGGTTAAAAATTATTGTTTTGGATTATAAAAACAATTCTCAATGAATTTTCAAGAGTTTAAATCATATAAACTATTATCTCTGACCATAGTGATATTGAATTACAACTAGAGACATTGAAATAAAGAACAAACTGACAGTAACTTGAGAGTAGGGAGAGAGGGATAATAGGGGAAGGGCCATCTAGGAACTTGTGTGAAGGACACATGGACAAAATAAAAGGGGGTAGGCGTGAGGGTGGGAGGAGGGGATAGGTGGGGTGAAAACGGAGACACCTCTACTTGAACAACAATAAAAAATAATTAAAAAGAAACCAATAACAGAAAGATCTCTGGAAAAGTTGTAGATCTGGGAAACTAAATAGAGTTTTAAATAAGTTTAGGGTAAAAAACTCAGAAGAAAAATTAGAAACTATTGCAAATTGAATTTATATGAAATTACAGCATATCAAAATGTTTTGGATGCCCCTTCTGCAATACTTAGGAAAACACTTTTTGCTCTTAGTGCCTAACTTGGAAAATGAGAAAGTTCTTTAATCAAAGGCCTCAACTTACACTTTAAAATATAAAGAAAAGAGAGAGAAAAATAAAACAAAGATCAGTGCAGAAATCATCAAAATTGAAGCAGAAAACAAACTATAATATAGAAAATCAATGACACCAAAAGCTGGGTTTTTGAAATTAACCAAATTGATAAAACTCTATGCAGTCTGATGATGGGAAAAATAGTGAAAACATAAATTATCAATACCTAGTATAAGAGAGATGACATAAATACAAATTTTACCAGTACTTGGAGGATAATAGGAATTGTTGTAAAATGTTTATGCTAATAAATTTGACTACTTTGATAAAATATTCAAATTTCAAGAAATAATTTATCAAAGCTAACTCAAAAAATGAACTAAATTGTTATTTTTTCTCTTAAAATAGTTACACATATACGTAGAAAATTTTCCACACAGAAAAGTTCAGGAAATATGGCTTCACTGGTGAACACTACTAAATATTTAAGGGAAAAAAATTCCCATTTCTACACAAACCACTCCCCAAAATTGAAAAGAATGGGACATTTTCTAACTTAGTCTATGAGACCAGTATTAGGATAATCCTGAAATCAGACTAAGAAATTAAAAGAAAATAAAACTATAGACCAATATCTGTCTGAACATAAGATGCAGAAATTCTAGACAAAATTTCAGTAAATTAAATACAAATTTCATTATAAAAGAAAGTATAACTCAAAACCAGGTGAGATTCATCCTTTAAAAAATGTTGGTATAACATTCAAATATCAAATGATATAATTCCTCATTTTAAGAAATGGCAGAAGCAAACTGTTTTGTGTAATGGAAATGTTCTATGGCTTCATGGTGGTAGTGACTCTATAACTTTGTCAAAACTCATAGAAGCATATCTCTAAAAAAGGTGACTTTTACTCTAAGTAAATTGTATCTCACTAAATTTGACTAATAAGTTACTTCTGTCACCTTAGAATTCATAATGTATAATTTTTTGTCAAATAGGTAGATGATAGATAGATGATGATAGATAGACGGATAGACAAATAGATATAGATATAGATATCTCAAAGACAGTGTTTTTGGTATTTTACTTAAATGGTCTGTTGCTTCCTGATTCCCTGACCACAAAAACTAACTACAGATAACAATTGGTCAAACATGATTTGTGTTGAGGTACAAAGCTAGACATAGTGTTTTCTGCCATAGATCTTCTTGTCCATATGGCAAATGTCCAATATTGGCACTGAAGCTTAATGTCCATCTGCACAGAGATACATTTATTGCAGGAGGTAAAACTTTTAAAATCAACCATCTGTTTGTATGTCATTTCTGAAAAAAACAAAACCAGTAAATAAAATACCAAAACATGCACAGAAGAAGTGATCATAGAAATAATGTGACATTTCATTCACATAGTTAAAAGCCTTTCAAAAACATGTATTGAGAATTGCCACAGGTACTATTTTTCTGTCTTGAAAATACAAACAATCCATATTACTTGTTCAGCAGCTAATGTATATTTTGAACATCAAGTCCAAAATTTTCTTATCTATTTTCAATTACATTCCCTTCACCTGATAATTCATAATTGAGGCCTACCTAGGTCTTTAGTGTTTTATTTAAAAATATTAATGACAGTGACCAGAGGGGAGAAGGGAGGGAATTTCACGGGAAAGGGGGAAGGGTTTGCAGGAACAAGTATAGAGGACACATGGACAATAACAAGGCAGGGTAGAAATAGGAGTGAGGTGAAGAGGGCTGGAGGGGTGGGATGGGATGAGGGTAAAGGGCAGAAAACTCTTCTTGAACTACAATTAAAATAAAAAAATATTAATTACTTATGATACTTGTGGCTTTCTGCCTGCCAGTGAGTAGACATGTAAAGTGTATTACTTGATAGGAATTGGGAGTCAGTCCTTAACTACTTGTTACTTTCTCAACAGAAATGTGAGATCTTTAAAAGCACAGACCTATGAGACACACACCATGGCTCAAATTCTGATTGTTCTTTTGGTCAATTTTATGAGATTAAACAAGTCACTAAATCTGTCCTCTATTTCTTATCTGTGAAGAAACATAATACTATTGGTTTGTTGGTAGTTAATAGTCTTAAAAGAGCTTAGAGAATATATAGCAGAATTTTCAGTTGCCATCATGGATAAAATTTGTATTATGATGGCTATTATCTTAAAAAATACTTGTTTCTCACATGAGTATGAAGAGTGACAAGTAATTCATAGAATCCTCTGGGAGATGTGGAAATAGATATTAAAAACAATATTTTTTATGTTGTCTGTTGTGAGGGAACAAACATGCTGCCTACATAGCTATTCCTTGTACATTGTGTCTGAACTATTTTGTAGGGGAGATTGCGACTATGTGGGACACTTGGGAAATAGAATCCCTTCACAGTTTATTATAAAACAATTTTGATCCTTTTTGCATTTCATATGTTGCTTACTGTGAGATAAAAAGAACAAATGTGTTAGATTCTCTAATAGGGACTTCATGGTTCAGGTGGGTAGAGTGTTCTTTATTTTGGATAATATATTTTAATTTGAATTTTATTTCAGATGTAATTAAAATACTTTCTTTGAACAATGTATATAAGTTAAATTATCAGAATACAAAGTCCCAGGTGGTTTCAGATATTTTATTTGAGCACACTTACTACTTGAAGCAGTTTTTCTTTAAAATTAGAACAACTAACTTAAAAAAAACTACTTCTTTTCTTTTAGTACTAATATTATATTGGAGCATGTGAGTCTGAATCTTTTAGAAATTTAACCTCATGTAGTATTTCTGCTTTTTGTTTGCTTTATGAATTTTTTATTTTTTCTTTCTAGTAAAAATTGTATATCTTTAAGATGTATAACATGATGATTTTATATGTATATATATAAACCACACACATATGGTGAAATGATTACTACAGTCATGCTAATTAACATATTTCCTATAGTTATTATTTTTGTGTGTGTGGTCAAAGCATCTGAAATCTCTGAGCAAACTTTTGTATTGAAGATAGTAGTTAACCATAGTGTTCATGCCATACATTAGATATATAGAATCATTAATCCCAAATGATTAATGGACAATTAAGTACTGAGTATTTTGAAGTTACAAAATGCATTAGATTTAGTGATTTGAACTTTATCTATATTTGACAAAGTTGGTTGAAATTGCAAACTCAGTTTTAAAATAAAAACAATTTTAACATATAAAATAGCCCAAAACACCAAGGAGACAACTGAACATTAAACATAGGTTAGTGTGGTTTCAGTTTCTTGCTAAAACAAATCCCATATATTCTCCTAGCTAGTCCATACGTGAGTCACTGGATTTTTCAATTTGCAAAATAAAAAAGTCAAATTTTTAAAAAAAATGTTAAAAACCCCAAAAGTCCTTCAACTGCTTTCTCTAGCAAAGTTCTAATATTTTTTTTATTATATAACGTTGACCTATAGGAATACTTGTCCAATTTCTGCCACCATAAATAAGAGAAACAACAAAATATGTATACCAAATATGTGCGACTGAAATATGACAAAGTGTTTGTGAATAATACATTCAGGGACAGAATTTTAATGAAAATTAAGAGTATCAAAGAATAAATACTTTCTAGCTTTGCCTAGTTTCAAAGGCAATTTCCCAGATTCAGTAAGTTAAAGAATTGTGTAATTGAGGGAGAGAGGAAGTGGCAGGGAATAGGGAGAGAGAGAAAGAGAGAGGGGTGGGGAACATTGATGTGAAAGAAAAACATGATTGGCCACCTCCCCTATGCATGCACAAGATACAGTTTACAACTGAGCAATAGAAACAATGATGTAATGTGTCTAGATTTAATAATGTGAACTTTGAAGTTGGCAAGGTTTACTTGTCAACAAGGATTTCAAGCTTAAATAAGAAATCATTATGGAGTTGGCAAGATGGCAGAGGAGCGAAAGGAAGGCATACTAACCTCATCTCAGGACCATTCTGGAATTATAATTAAATGGTAGAGAAATTACCCAGAACAAACAACTGAAAAATAGTGAGAGAGAAGCCTTATAACCTTGGACAGACAGAAGAATCAGCTTTAGGATAACCTGTCTGGTAAGGAGTGGAGTGGAAACTTGAAAAGGCTGGCTGGGCATCTACAGGCAGCAACACTGGAGGCATGACTATGTAGGGGATACCATGCAGCAGTATCCATCCCTGTTGCGGATGCTCGTTGAAACACGAGAAATACATACACAGGAACAACCATGATTCTGTGGGGGAATAGAAACAGCATGGCCACTTTCTCTAGTGGAAAGCACCCCATTCCTCTACCCAAGTAGGTTTTTATTAAGAAAGCAGACTCAATTTGTGGATTCACAGTCTGGCAGAAAGGATCAAAGGTGGATAGGTGACTTACAAAGACATTAACAGAACTCCTGCTATGATTTTGGGCAGAGATTGGAGTTTTATCATATGAAAGGACTACAGGTTCCAAAGGTTTCCTGTCTGTGCCTTCAAATTCCAAGTTAATAACATCCTCCAGCCAACAGATCTCACAGGATCTTGCATATTCTATGTCCCCAGCCTGATTACCCCAGGGGTCCGCCATCTCTGGTCTGGGCTGCACCCTTTAGCTATTTGCTGTTTCCACATCCCTGAGAAGGGCAGGAGGCAGAGGCAGCCAGGAGACTTGGATTTCTTACATCTAAGAACAAAGACTCAGACTTTGACATAGCCAAGGGGGCAGGGGTTGATGTCGATCACCCCTTCATTTCCACAGTCCCATGAGTCTCTTCCTTGTGGCATTCCCATGTGATCATGTCTGTCTTAGGTTCATTCTCTCTCCCAGAGAATTGTTACCCATCATTGACTGCCGATCATGCAAAAGGGAGCCAGGGATTTGAACAGACAGCTTTCATGCCAGGGAAATAAGTTTTGTCTCCTTAGTGGCTCCTGATCTGAAGGTCTCTCACTCAGCCTAAGTCATGGGGGAGTTACAGTTTCCTGAGATCAGGCAGGGTGGTCCCCAACATGACTAAAAGTCTGGTTGGATCCCCCTGAGAAGAATGGGGTCCAAACCCTAACTTGGGATCCCCAGCCTAGAACACCAGAGTCCAAAAAGTACACAGGTAACAACTGGCAGCAAAAAGCGGCAGGGTTGCTCTCTGCCACAGATGAACATCTGGAGATGCAAAGAACTGTTTAAAAGGTCAACAAACAAATTTCCATTTGGTTTCACTTACCAGGGGTTGTGGCAAAGTGGGGACCACACTGGGCTAGAGACATCAGGAGAGAGACTGGGGATGGAAGCTTTGGGGGAAAAGCTGAGAGAGGAGCCATTGGGATCCTGGTGCTGAGTCATCCACCATACACCAGTGACCATCCTGCTCAGGCAGACCATTCCCCTCTGAGCAGCAGCAGCCTGAAAGGGAAACCATAGCCCTGACACCAAGAGAGACTCTGCCCAGGTTCTCTGTCACTTAAGCCTGACTGCTGAGTACAGAGTGACTAGATTCACAACTGAAAAAGACAACCATAGAAAGTAGATCCCTGGCACTCTCAGAGCAAGCTGCCTAAGGTCAGATGGTGTCAACATATGACATCACCAGAAGCAGATACAGAAGAAAACACAGTGGTAAATGCTAGTGATCACTGAGACGAAATCCATTGTGGCCTTCCACATGATTAGTGATATTTTCATTCCCTAATAGCTTTTTAACATTCATTTCTAGTCCAAAAAGTTTGTGCACATTATTAAGTCACTAGAATTTATACTATAGTTATTTCTCTCCTTTCTTATAATATTCTTAATCTCTTTATACCCTTATTAATACTGGTTCATTTGCTGTTGATACTGATTGTAGGGGGGAGATACTTTTGCAGATGTGGATTTGTTCACTGGGTTTTGTGGTTTTCTTCTGGCAGCACCTGCACAACAGCATACAAGATGTGGTGGGTGGGGTAACTGTCAGTCAACCAGCTGAAGGGAAGGGCCAGCCAAAGAACAACCCAACAACAATCAAAACCCAAAGACCTACAGATAACCAGCATAAATGGCATCCCAAAAGCATAAAGTTCAGAAGATCAAGGAGACTGCACCACAGTTTCTCACAGGTCTCATATCATAGAAATTCACACCACAAACTCAGGGAGTCAGAACCGATCACTTTAAGAAGCAGAAGCTAATAGAAGAGTTTCACAAACAATCGGAAGGTAAAGAACTAAACCCCAAAGAAATGAGGAAACTTCACGAAAAATGCTAAATGAAATAGAGGCAAGGCAACTATTGTTACTGAGTTCAAAGCAATGGTTATCAGGAAGCTCAATGAGCTCACAAGGAACTACCAAAAACTACAGGGAAACTACAACGATCTCACTGCAAACTATATCATCATGAAAAAGGAAATAGAAACTATCAACAAGGGCCAAGTGAAAATGGAGAATACACTTTCTGAACTGAAGAACACAGTAGAATGAATCAAAAGCAGGCTAGATGAAGCAGAGGACTGGATCAGTGAGATGGAGGATAAGGTAAAAACAATTCTAAAAGAGCAAGAAAAGGAAAAAAGACTCAGAAATAATGATGAGGTGTTAAGGGAACTTCAGGACAACAAGAAACATAATAACATTGCATCATAGGGACTCGAGAAGCTGAAGAAGAGCAAGGGATAGAAAACCTGTTTGAAAAATTAATGTTGGGAACCTTCCTAATTTGATGAGAGAAAAAGTCATTCAAATCCGAGAAGCACAGAGGGTCCCAATCAGGAGGAACTGAAGAAGGCCCACTTCAAGATATATCATAATTAAAATCGCAAAATTCCAAGATAAAGAGAGAATCATAAAGGCAGTAAGGAGAAACAGGAAGTACCATATAAGGGTGCCCCTATAAGGCTACTAGCTGACTTCTCAACAAAAGTATTATAAGCCAGAAGGGAATGGCAAGAAATATTCCAAGTAATGAAAAGCAAAGGCCTGCAACCGAGACTAATCTATCCAGCAAGGCTCTTAATTAAAATAGAAGGAGAAATAAGAAACTTCCTGGACAAAAGAAAGCTGAAAGAATACACCTCCACCCAACCAGCATTGCAAGGTATGCTAAAGGAACTGCTTTAAGAAGAGGAAGAAAAAAAGTGAGAGAGAAAGGAAGAAAAGTACAAAGGGAATGAAATGACAATGAATAAGTACCTATCAATAATAATCTTATATGTTACTGGGTTATACTCCATTCAAAAGACAGAGTACCTGAATGGATAAGAAAACATGAAGCACACATATGCTGCCTACAAGAGACCCACCTAAAACAAACGACCTACACAGACTGAAAGTGAAGGGTTGGGAAAAAATAACTCAAGCAAATGGACAGGAAAGAGAAGTCATGGTGCATATACTCATATCAGACAAAACATACTTCAAAACAAGGACCATAAAAAGAGACCCAGAGGTCACTACACAATACCCAAGGGAATAATCCATCAAGAAGACATAAACATTATAAATATATATGCATCCAACATAGGAACACTCAAATATATAAAGAAAATCTTGGAGGACTTCAAGAAAGATATTGACACCAACACAATTATAGTAGGGGATTTTAACACCTCACTGTCAAAAATGGATAGATCTAAACAACATATCAACAAAGATACTGCAGCATTGAACAATGTCCTAGATCAAATGGACTTAACTGATATATAAAACGGCCTTTCATCCCAAAGAAGCAAAGTACACATTCCTTTGAAATGCACATGGAGCATTTTCAAAGATATACCACATGATAGGACACAAAACAAGCCTCAACAAATTCAAGACAATTGAAATCATATCAAGCATTTTCTCTGACCACAAGGGACTGAAACTAGAAACCAACCTCAAAGAAAAAACTCCAAAACACTCAAACTAATGGAAATGGAAGAGCATACTATTATTCAATGAATGGGTTAAGAATGAGATCAAGAAAGAAATAAAAAAAATTCCGGAAACAAATGAAAATGAACGCCCAAGTCAAAAACTTATGAGACACAGTGAAAACAGTCCTGAGAGGGAAGTTCATAGCAATACAGGCCTACCAAAAAAAGATAGAAACATCTAACCTAACCCTATACCTACATGAACTCAAGGAACAACACAAAGACAGCCCAGAGCAAATAGAAGGAAGGAAATAACTGTTATCAGAGCAGAATTAAATGACATAGAGACTAAAAAGCACAATTCTAAGGATCAATAAATCCAGAATCTTGTTCTTGGAAAAGATAAGCAAAATCAACAAGACTTTAAACAAACTGATAAAGGAAAAAAGAGAGAGGACCCAAATAAACAAAATCATAAATGAAAGAGGAGACATTACAACTGATACCACAGAGATACAAAAGATTATAAGAAATTATTATGAAGAACTATATGCCAAGACATTTGAAGTCCTAGGTGAAATGGACAAATTTCTAGAAAAATATCATCTTCCAAAAATGACTGAAGAAGAAACAGAAAGCCTGAACAGAAGAATAATAGCTGACTAAATCAAAGCAGTAATAAAAAAAACTCCCCGCACACCAAAGCCCTGGACCAGACAGTTTTCACAGGAGAATTTTACCAAACATTTAAGGAAGAGGTAACCCCTATCTTTTACAGACTATTCAAAAAATATCCAAGAAGAGGGAAGACTCCCAAATGTTTTTTAAGCATCATCCAAATCTCAAAAACAGATAAAGACATAACGAAGAAAGAAAACAATAGTCCAATGAAGCTGTTGAATGTAGATGCTAAAATTCTCAACAAAATTTTGGCAAACCACATCCAGCAATACATTACAAAGATCATACATCATGGTCAAGTGGAATTCATTCCAGGGATGTGAGAAAGGCAGAGTATTCTCAAATCAATAAACCTAATACATCACATACACAAAAGCAAAGACAAATATCACATGATCATATCAATAGATACAGAAAAAGCATTTGATAAGGTACAGCACCCATTTATGATAAAAAAAACACTCAGCAAAGTGGGTTTAGAGGGAGAATACCTCAACAAAATAAAGATTATATATAAGACACCTATAGCCAACATGATACTCAAATGAATGGACAAAAAATAAAAGCTTTTCTACTAAGATCAGGAGCAAGACAAGGATGTCCATTTTCACCCCTTCTATTCAACATAGTATTGAAAGTCCTAGCCACAGCAATCAGGCAAGAAAAAGAAATAAAGGGCATCCAAATTGGAAAGGAGGAAGCAAAATTGTCATTGTTTACAGTTTACATGATAGTGTACATAGAAAATTCTATAGATTCTACCAAAAATCTACTTGACCTTATAAGTGATTTTGGAAAAACAGCATGATACAAAGCCAACATTCATACATCAAAGTCATCTGTGTACATAAACAATGAAATATCAGAAATAGAAATCAGGAAAAAAATCCCATTGGCTATAGCAACAAGAAAAACAAAGTACCTAGGAATAAACCTAACCAAGGAGGTAAAAGGCCTATACTCAGAAAACTATAAAACACTGACGAAGGAAATTAAGGAAGGCACAAATAAATGGGAGCATGTACTGTGTTAATGGACTAGAATTAACATCATCAAAATGTCCATTCCACCCAAAGCAAGTTATAGATTTAACACAATCTCTAAAAATACCAATGATATACTTCACAGATATATAACCAAAATTTCAAAAATTTATATGGAACGATAAATGACCCTGAATAGCTGCAGCAATTTTGAGAAAGAAGAGCGAAGTAGGAGGGATCGCAATACCTGATACCAAACTGTATTACAAGGCCACTGTAATCAAAACAGCCTGGCACTTGCATAAAAACAGACACATGGACCAGTGGAACAGAACAGAGAGCCCAGAAATAAACTGAAGTCTCTATGGTCAATTAATATTTGATGAATGGGGGGAATAAGCATAATATGGCATCTACATAACTATCTTTATCATATGCAGACAGCAAATGGGGAAGAAAGAGTTGGGGCTAGGAAACTGGGTTCCTGTTAGCTATGGTGTGTTGGTGGGATCTGAGCAGTTCAATTAATCTTTGAGCTTTAACATCATCCATTAATATAAATAGTTTGGGCTATATGGTTTTGCAGGACTGTATGGGCTGTAAAGTAGCTTCCACGGAGTCAGTTTTAGTATACAGTTTCTTGATCTCCTCTCTGAATTCCTGATTCAGTGGAAGAAGAGAGAGTTGGGGTGGGGAAGGCCCTTATTTTTAACAACCATTTCTGGAGATTCTATGGTGGACCCAGAATTTGGAGTCACTGCTCCACTCCCCCCATGATTTGTTCATTCTTCCTCTGTCATATATCAGATATCATAAGTGGGCATTCTTTTTTTTTTTTTTTGAGCAATTATGCAGCATCTTTGCAGTTCATTGTGTTTCCTTGAAATAAACAACAGTTTCTTATTTTCCTCTATTGATTATGGTACCTGGTTCAGACAAGGGACCATGTATCTAGGTGTCAGTAGTTCAGCAAAAAGAGATTATTTACTTACTGAAAATGCTGGCACAGCCCTCTGAACATGAGCCAGTACTGAATGTGAGACCAGAGAATTCTGGAGAAAACCTTTGCATTAGTCTCATGTTGTCTACTCACATCCCTGAAAAAAGATGTGTTTGCTTTTGGTTTGCCTCAGACTTCTCTTTCAAAATCTTAGAACTTAAGAGAAAGGTAAGAAATCATAGCATGATGTAAGCTTTCTGGGGATACATAAGAGTTTGAAAAGCATTAGAACCTCCAGTAAAAGAAACATGGGCTGGCATGCTTAGGCACTAAAATGAAACCTGTGAACAATGACAAATAAAAAGTGATCAGATTAGAAGAATTCACACTCTCCCACTTTTGCATTCTCCTGTTTGTATATCACTGGAAGTCTAGGTGGTACACATACATAAAGCACTGATTATTTTCTCTTAGCTTAGTGGTATAGAAAGCTAGGCTGGACTGAGGATAGTGAGGAATATAATTGGTAAAAATGTCTAAATAATGTTAAAAAATAATGAAGAACCAAACAGATTTCATAATTGTAATACAGCCATACCTTAGGGATGTGCGGGTTCTATTCCAGACTGCTGCAATAAAGTGAGTAGGACAATAGGACGAGTAGATATATCTTTTTGCTGGTGGAGGGTCTTGCCTTCAAATTTGTAATAAAGCACATCTGTGAAGTGCAATAAAGTGAAGCACAAGAAACAGTGTATACCTGTAGTTTAATGTTCATATTACTTTAACTTTTTCAGTAATATTTGTACAGTCAGTTGCCTTTTTGTACCTCACACATTTGTGAGTTTTCAAGAACAAGAAATAGTGGCCTCCATTGGAGCATAGGAAACTAACCCTGAGCAAAGTTTCTTGCACAAAGTCAGAAGGAGAGAAATGGGTGATCTGCAAGGCAGGCTCAATTTGTGGCAATTAACTATAGTCTCAGTCAAGACAGTAGAAACTCTTCAGATATCTAATAGGATTATGGCCTCAGAAAAAATCAAATGAACAGGAGAGCTGGTAGGTACAATTTATCACAAATGTTGAAAGATATGGAAGGCAGTACAGTATACTAGATCAATAGTAACTGTGTATGTTTTTTCCCCAGTGACATTGGAGATGACAATTTATTTGCAGAAGATAATATTCTGTACATTTTAATATGACATTTGCTACAGGATGCTGAGTTCTTTTGAAACAACTCATATTGTAAACATATTTTTGTTAATTTACACATTTGAAAAAATGTATTTGTATAGTTCTTAGAAACACTAAATTTCACTCTTCTTTAGTCTCAGTAAAATATATCTCCCTTAATGCTGGTTCCTGATAAATTCCCAGTTATACTTAGCCTTTAAAATCAATCCCATGTCATTCATTTCTCATCACCTTAGAACAAATAAGAATCACAGAAGTGTTGTGCATTTTTGGTGTTAAAGTTTATAATTAAAAATATTACAAGGCATTGGAAATCTTAAATTTAAATTAATAACCATATTTGAAAGCAATTTTCTGTCATTCTGTGTTCTTCAGCTCAGGGGATTTATTTTAGATGAATGAGTGCACACTTTTACTCTGGCAAATGAGCATTAATAGATACACTTTGTGTAAGATGAAGTGAAGATGAAACAAGATTTATAATTAGAGGCAAAATTTTAGGCAAGATTAAAATGTATAAATAAAGCCATTGATTGATATAGTGAAAGTATATATTCAAATCACAATACAGATGACTTTATAGAATATTTTTTAAATGATACAATTTTGATTAGTCTCAGGAATGGCTCCAATTTAAGTTTCTTTCAGATCTTCTGGGTCTAATCTGTCATCCTGGAACTGCTGTTTTCCCTAGTTTCAGCGTCTTGCTTTTAGACAGCTGCCAACAATTAGGTTCTTCACCCAGGCAAGGTGTGCTGGGTTTAGCCATCGCATTTGTCAAAAATCATTTAGGAAGCCTGGACCTGACTCAAATAGCTGCTGCAACTGTAGTATTATTGTGTGTCTGGCCTTTATTTACAGCCTGTGACTGTTTTCTGTTCCCTGTGTGACCCCTCTGGCTGCTGACTTCTGCCTTGCACTTTTGAATCCCAGCTTTGAGATCTAGGTGCACATGTGTGTTCCCACTCTCCTTGGTTGTGGACCCTGTGCCTTGTCTGTTCTCTGGTGATTGCCTCCTTGATTTCATTGTCCATCTGACTAACTTCCAACCTTCTCTGTAAACTAGAACTCTCAGACAAATAAATAATCCTCTATATTGCAGCTGTGCTTTGTTTTTTACAAAATATTTACTTTTATTATGAAAACATTACATTTGGACACATTGTTTCATTTGCTTTTAAAAAATCTATTATCTGACTTAAACCTATTCAGCAAAAATGCCAATAAATCATATAAATAATAGTTTGGGTCTTTTTAAAAAAATATTTTATTTATTTATTTTTAGAGATGGGACAGGAGGGAGAAAGAGGAGAGAAACATCAATGTGCCACTGCCTCTCTTGTGCCCCCTACTGGGGACCTGGCCTGCAACCCAGGCATGAGCCCCAACTGGGAATTGAACTGGTAATCCTTTGGTTTGCAGGCCAGCAAGCTTTCAATCCACTGAGCCATACCAGTCAGGCTGTAGTTTGGGTCCTTTAAAAACTAGGAACATAATATCCATTATGATAATCAAACAACAGTACTAAATTTGAGTAGCATGACTGGTTAATTGGTATTTTTTTAACATTTTGCTTAAAACCAAAACCAAGAATACTGTTGCTTAAGTTTTTCAGAAACTTTCCTTAACACGGTGTCAACATCCTCCTGTTTCTTCACTGAGGCACAGAATGCAGTCATATCAGGTGTCAAGACACTTAGTATAAACTGTCCTATTCTGCCCATCTCAGGAGTAACACTGGATAGAGGGCCAATGATGTATATCTAGCCCCCCTACCTCTAGCCCATGCTATCTTGCATTAAATAACTGCATTTCTTTAAAAGCAAATTTTCAGCTAAGAACTTGAATACTAAATTTAGAAACAATGATTCCAAGATACAGCAAATCAAACATGTTAGTACTTAAAGTCACAAAATCTGAAAAGTGAAAATGATGGACTTTTATTATCATGGACTTATTTCAACATCCAGGGAACTAAGGCAAATAGCACTGCCACCACAAGCTTTAAAATGGTGTATTTTTGGTGTATGGAGCTCTTTAAAATTATAATTTGAGACGGTTCACATGAATTTCAATAAAAAATTCATGTTCTGCATGAAGTTAGAATTTTATCAGTTTCCAACATGTATAAAATTTGGTCTTACAGTGAATATTTCCACTTGGCTTACTAAGTTTTGTTTTCTGTGGAGGCAAACCAAAGCATTGCCTTAAGACTCCATGTTGAAAATTACAAAATGTTCTATATCATTCCTAGAGATTTCAAAGCTGGATATTACCCTGGTCCTTGTCATCATCTTTCTCTTCATCATCCTATCATCCTGGTCTGTGCATTCAAGTTCATCCTCTTCTTCCTCTGGATTATGGAGTTCCTTGAGTTTATTCTTTAATGGCAATGTTTTTCATCCTGATCAGCCAACTGCACAAAGAGATGACCTTCTTCTTTTTTTAGATTCTATAATGTTCACCTCGAGCTGGCTTTTCTCATTTTGTAAAATGACAGGGATACTGTTAAATGTGTCCAGCTGCTCTTTAATGACAGTTCTTTCCTCACACAAAGCTTTTATTTCATTCTCTAATTCTTTAGTCTCTTATAATAATGCTGGCAGTCTTCCTCCTACATCAGGAGTTTTTGTAGCTATTACAGTTTCATTTTTTCCTGGTACAGGAACTGATTGTGCAAGTGCTTCTATTTTCTGTAACAGCTCCTGCTTTTCTGTAGTTTAGTGATCTCCACTAATTGTGAATTCAACTGAGACGTGAATGTTGCCAGTGCTTGTTTTAATTCTGCAGTTTATTTCAAAATCTCTAGCTGAAGGTGTTGCTTTCTTTGTATCTGGGGATGTTTGGGAAGATTTCAATATATTTTTTTTAATTTTCAAAGATTTTATTTATTAATTTTTGGAGGAAGCAGAAGAGACAAAGAAAGAGAGGGAGAGAAACACGATGTGTGAAAAAAAAACAGAAGCAGCCCAGTGGTTTGTCTCTAGGCACGCAGCCCAGGCATGTGCTCTGACTAGGAGTCAAACTGGCAACCTTTTGGTTCTCAGGCTGGTGCTCAATCCACTGAGCCATACCAGCCAGGGAAGATTTCAGCTTTTTTTTAATCAAAGAGTTCTTAACAATCAATTGGCTTTGTAAAAGTTCCTAATTACTTTTTTTCTCCTATCATTGAAAAGATTATTTATTTATTTTTTATTATATAAATAACTCATAAATTCAGGAATACAGTCTTATTAAATTATTTTAAAAATTACACATAAATTAATTACATGTAAGTCTCCCTTGAATATAATCCTCCTCCACATCCTCAAACTTTCACCACAGTTAATCACTGTTATCCATTTTCTATGAATACTTCCAAAGATCCATCTCATTCTTTTATATTCTAAGTCTGTATAGTGTTTAACAGTAGTATGTTCATATCTGTAATGGGAGAGTTCCTAACTCTTACTTATTTTAATCCTTTTGTTTCCTCTCACTAGCTACTATTTTCTTCCAGTTGAATGCTATTCACCTGAGCCCCATCACTGTAAGAACGTTGATGCTGATTGTCTCTTCCTCACAGCACTTTAGGAAGATTGTGCTGATCCTTGTGTTGCAGAATCTGAGATACCTGCTGTGTGACTGTTTGTCTGGCATTGTTTTGACATTTTAATGTAGAAATCTGCTGCTTTAATTCCTCAAGTTGCAGAGTTTTCTCTTGAATTGCATTTTTGTAGGGAGTCACAATACTATCATTCTGTTCTAATGTTTACTTCTTCTCTTCAGCAGGAACTCCAGTAGTCAATAAGATAGTGGAAAACTCTACTAACACTGGAACATGGCTTTCTGGCTGCTGCTGGTAGTCCCAGGGGGGTTGGCGGGAGATACCAGGACATGAACAGAGATGTAACATTAGTTGTAGATTCATTACTTTCTGTTCAGACCAGTCAGAATTTTCATCTCCATTTTCAAACCAAGGTTTCATACATTGACTATCTGAGCCATCCTTAAGAAAATCTTGGAATACTATGCAGCAGAAAGAAAGAAGGAGCTCCTACCCTTCGTGATAGCATGGATGGAACTGGAGAACATTATGCTAAGTGAAATAAGCTGGGTGGTGAAAGACAAACACCATATGATCTCACCTATAAGTGGAACCTAATCAACAAACCAAAAAAGCAAACAAAATATACCCAGAAACATTGAAATAAAAAACTGACAGTAACAAGAGAGGAGGGGGGAGAGGGATAATGGGGGAAGATACAGGAAGTTCCTTCAAGGAAGACGTATAAAGGACACATGGACAAAGACAAAAGGGGTAGATTCCAGGGTGGGAGATAGGAATGGGTGCGGTGGGGGGCTGAGGTGGGATGAAAATGGAGACAACTATACTTGACCAACAATAAAAAAAAGTTTTGATTAGAATTTGTGTTTTTAAAATACATTTTGGAGCAATATATCAGGCAATATTCTATTACTATACCTTCATCACTGTTGTCCTCCTTTGTAATAATGTCCAGTTGTCTCTCAGAAGCATTTTCAAAAGCAACAACTTCCTGGATTGTTCCATTACTTCTTGTCAGTGCCTGTAGTAGTAAGGCATCATCGTTACATATAACTTTCTGTAACATGTAACTGAATCTGCTAATAAGTCCATTAATCGTGAAATACCCATTGGACTGACTAAAATAATTTGCTGCACCTGAGGCCCTGGTGTTTTAAAAGAGAAGTAAGAAGTTCACACCAGGGCAACGGACATAGAAATCAAACTCCTCCCATAAAGATAACAAGAAAGTCACATTTGATTGATGCTTAATGAAAATTTCTATAAACTGGCTTCTCAAATCTGCACTGTCTTGTGGAATTTTCTTCTAATTCTTCTTAGTCATGATAAGCTATCATATAGTGTGTCCAAGGCATAAATTATTATTTTAGAATTCTAATTATCTGTTTGTAGAACATGGATACAAGGTTTTATATCTTGAATAACCACTTCCAAGTGATATTTCTTAGATAATGATTTGAGAGCATACATGGCATTTCTCCCATCATCCAGTAAAGTAGATGATGCTGCTGTCATAAAGCTTTTGAATTGTCCAGCCTTCTGTATTCTGGGGTCCATCTCTCCGACCTCCCATTACCCCACAGAGGAAATTTATTTTGCCATTCACCCACTACTATACCAGCTCAGTAGGGAAAGAAAAAATAATCTCCCCCACCCTCCACATGACCCAGCCCCCAAGCCTGAAATCTGTACTCTATGGCCACCACTGTTTCCTACTCAGAGGCTGCTGTAGCCCTCCAAGCCCTTAAACACCCTTGTGCTGCATTTATGAATTGTATTATCACCATCATTTACTAAGGGGCTAGCTTTTCAAACCACATATGCTGTATACTCTTGCGTGGCTCTATTGCCTATTTAGTTAAAGTTTTGAAAAATGTTTTAAAGCATCTGGCCTCTGACCCAGAGGTTGGTGGTTGGTGGTTGGTGAGCTGAGTTTGAGGAAGTGAGTGGATGGGGGACAAAAATGTCACCTATACGAGTCTTCTTTTTAACTTTACCTTTTTGTAAGCAAACACATTATATTTGCCTAGGAGAAAGAGACTTTATCTTTAAACTGGTGACAGATGTCCCTAAGCAGGATGTCCCTGAAGGGTTACTCAGAATCTACCAGCATGGATCCCTGGAGAATGTTGTGTTGGTGTTATAATAAGTCTCTGGATGCAAAATGGAGGTATTTTATATTGTAGCCTTTTGTGAAGCGAGCCTGTGAACTTGTTTAGAATCTTCATGTATTCGGGGCCAGGGGGGCTTATCCAACATGAGAAGAAACTTGGGAACAGTTATTGATAACTTTGCTTTGTGTGAGTCCTCTAATTGTTTGTGTTCTTGACATTGTTTAGTAAAGCTTGACCCTGGTTAAATCTCTGATTCGTGTGAATCTAATGTAACAGTTTAGTGTTTTATATTAGCTCAGGATTTTGGGCTCTAAAATGGAACTATCTGGATTTAAACTCCTGTCCTCTCAATTTTTACCCTAGGTAACCTCTCAGGGATTCACATTCCTACTCATTAAATAGGGATTAATAATAGTTTGAATTGTTAAATAATGCATGTAAAATGTACAACGTCTTAACACATAGTGAACTTGTAATTTATATCAGGGGTTTTATTAAAACTCAATCCAAAAGCAGGGTCACAATAAAGACCAACATTCAAAATGTACTTAGTATATACCAGATATTGAGTTAGGCACTTTAATGGTTTCTGTGTAATTTTTACAATCAACCCTGTAAGTAGTAAGAATTTGTTCATATGTGGGGAAGGAGACTAAAACTAGAGTTTTCACTTTGTCCATCTAAAACATTTGCAAGACGCATTTGCATGTTATTTCCCACTCCTTAATTGAATGTCACTAGGGCCTTGATACTCGAAATGCCATCTGTAGCCTTGGCATCACCTGGGGGTTTGTTGGGAATGCAGGCTCTCCAGCAGTATCAAAGTCCTGCTGATTCAGAATTGGCATTTTAACAAGATCTCTGGGGTGACTTGTATGACTATTAAAATGTGCAGGCCCTCATTTAGCCATTTTTATATGGTTCTTTCTTGTATTATTTTATCAAGTATATCTGCCATGATTTCTAAATAAAAACATTTTAATTGCTGCAGCATTTTATTGAACTTTGTGGTTTAATATTCAGTTATAATCTGGGAGCCATTTCACTCATGTTCATTGTCAGTACTGAGGAAGAAGGAAGGTAAGACAGAAAATTAAGGTGAAACTTTAAGCAGAAGAAAATTTTCCTTAATTGAGGGGAGTTTTTCTCCTATCCAAGCTACATTAAAAAACAAAGACACAGTTCCATGTAATTGAAGTTTTCGAATAGTTTTAATTAGAAATAAATCTGACATTTTCACTTTTGCTCATTTTCTTTCACTTGTGTCTCTGCTAAATGAGATCAGATATGGAATATAAATACTTGATAATTACCCAAAGCCATTAATTGTAGGAAAAATAATTTTGTTCAGATTTTTATCTCGTGTCTTTCTTGTTCTAGTCTATGATTTATGAAAGATTTTGCCAAAGTTTTATTATATACTTAATTTTTTTAAAAAAATTTTGTAAATCAGGTTTATTGGAGAAATTTTGCTTCTTGCATTTGTCCTATTGATTAGATTATCTGGAATACAAATAACATTTTTTCATATTAATGCTATGCACATTAAATTAATTACTGAACCAATCATATTATATCATTAATTGTTACTTTAAAAACAGCGTGATGCTGGGAAGAGTTAAAACAGAAAATTAAAGTGGGTAAAACCCCCTTTGATAATTCTTTCCTGTAAAAACAAAGCCACTCTGTCATTGATCTTAATTCTCAGTCTGCCATGAGACATTGAAAAAATAGAACAGCTTTAGGGCTGTAGAAATAAATGAAAACAACCTTAAAAGGAACAGAAGCTATTTATTCAGAGTTTGCTATACCATGGGTGTCAGAAATCATCACTTGCAGTCAAAGACTCAAAGGCAACCAGGGTGTAGGAAAGCTATTTTATAGTGAAAAAAAAAAAAAAAGAAAAAGAAAAGGACGGTTTCAGTTATACTCTGATTGGAGGTAATTGACATGGGAAGTAGAAGGAAGGCAAACTAGATTAAAAACATTTATGTAATTGATTTTGAGAGCATAATTACTTGTCTTTTTCTAGGTGGTCCTGAGTAGGAAGCAGAGGCAAAAGTTAGGGAAGCTGGTGGTCATTGACCAAATTCTGATTGTTCTGGGCCAATTATTGCAGCAGTGCTTGTTTGCCTTCCTGGGTTGGTTGCTGCAGATGTTTTAGATCAGTGTACTACTTTCTTATATCATCTGGCTATTGTCAGTCTGGCAGGACAGAATCCAAATTGTTGTCATGAGAGGAATGAAAATATAAAATCAGCTGTTATTATACTTTTTATAAAGGAACCGTTGTATGTGCTTATCAGGCCAATGCTCTTAAATATTAAAACTTATTTAAATATAAGACATATAACCATTTGAATATTTGCACTTATGCTGAGTAGAATGCTGCCTACCAGAACTGCAAGAGTCATAATAGGCAGCCTCTGTTATTGAGGAAATTTGACGACTATTACATTTTATATCTTTTTGATCTCAGGATAGTTAGAACAGAGATTTTAGAGAGGAAATTTTTAAAAGTGGGTACAATGACTAAATTTGTAGTCATCACTTGTAATACTGGCAGTTATCAATAATACCTTGAAAGCATTTAATTTAAAATGGTTGAATGAGACAGAAAGAATGGTGAGTTCCATAGCAAACTTGAGTATAACCTATGGAACTAACGAGGAAAATGAAGAAATGAAATAATTTTAACCAACATGTGAGCTTGTATACTGCTGCAAGCACAATCTTATGGGCTGGGGAATGGTAAAAAAGTAAAATCAAGTTCAGTCTTTATGGAGATTGATGTAATGGATAAAGATTCATTCACTTTTATCCACATGCAAAAATCTACTATTTAAATATGACAGTGTTATTTAGGAATGGATTGTGGCTGGTCTATTTTAACTAATTGATAGGTCATCATGCTACTTGTTATCATCATCTTTATTTTTTTTGTTTTTCAGTTACCATTTATATTAAATGTAAAATTATATTAGTTTCAGGTGTACAACATAGTGGATAGACAATCATATACTCTAGAAATTGAATTCCCCCTGATCTTCCAAGGACCCACCTGGCACCATACATATTAATTAAAATATTATTGACAATATTCCCTATGCTGTATTTTATATCCCATGACAATTTTTAATGTAATAACAAATATTTTATTTTTTATTTTAATTTTATTTTAATCATTGTTCAAGTACAGTTTTCTGTCCATGACAATTTTATGACTGCCAATTGGAACTTCTTTATTGCTTCAACTTTTTCTCCTAGTCTCCTAACTGCCCTCCCTCTGTTCACTGTAAGTCTGTATCTCTGAGTCTGTGTCTATTGTGCTATTTATTTTGCTCTTAATTTCCAAATATAAGTGTAATTATATGCTATATATCTTTCTCTGTCTGACTTGCCTTTCATTTAGTATATTACTCTTTAGGCCCATCCATGTTGTCACAAATAGTAACATTCCATTCTTATTATGACCAAGTAATATTCCATTATACATATATATATATATATACCATGCTTCTTTATTCATTGGTCAATAGTTTGGGGTTATATGTGTACGAGTGACTGTATGTGTGTGTGTGTTTCCATTCAGAGGTAGAATCGTTGGGTCAAAAGCCAGCTCCAGTTTTAAATTTTTGAAGAACCTATATACTTTTTCCATAGTGACTTCACCAATCTGAATCTCCACCAACAGCACACAGGGATCGCTTTTCTCCACATCTTCGCCAAATCTTGTTGTTTTTGTTTGTTGATTTCTTCTTTTTTTTAAGATTTTATTTTTAGACAGAGAGGGAGGGAGGTGGAAAGCAAAGGAGAGAAACATCAGTGTGTGGTTGCCTCTCATGTGCCCCCTACTGGGGACCTGACCTGCAACCCAGGCATGTGACCTGACTGGAGATCGAACAAGTGACACTTTGGTTTATAGTCCAGTGCTCAGTCCACAGAACTGTATCAGCCAGGGCAGTTTGTTGATTTCTTAATTGCAGCTATGATGACAGGTGTGACGTGATATTTCATTGTTGTTTTAATTTGCACTTCTCTGATGATTATTGACCTTCAGCACATTTTCATATGTATATTAGTCATCTGTATGTCCTTTTTAGATAAAATGTAGGCAGGTCCTCTTCCCACTTTTAACTGGTATTGAATTTTATGAGTTGTTTATAAGTATTGGATGTTAATCACATAATCAGATGTATCATTGATGATTTTTTTCTTTCATTAGCTAGGTTATCTTTTTGTTTTGTTCATGGTTTCCTTTGCTCTTCAAGAACTTTTTTAGTTTGATGTAATTTTATTTGTTTACATATTCTTTCGATCCCCTTGCACAAGAAGGTATCTCAGAAAAAACTGTTTCTGTATGAAGTGTCAGAGATTTTTATTGCCTATGTTTTCTTCTATGACTTTTATGGTTTTGAGTGAATTTTTTAAACAGTTTGAGAAGAATAAGTGTTAGGTCTTCTTTCAATGTTTGTCAGAATTCACCTGTGAAGCTGTCTGGTCCAGACTGTTCTTTGTTGTGAGTTTTTTGATTACTAGTTCAATTTTGTGCTTGAACTTGGTCTGTTACTAACTCAGTATTGGAAGAGTATGTTTTTAGGAATTCACACATTTTTTTCAGATTGTCAAGTTTGTTGCCCTATAGTTGTTTGTAAGGGTATACTACTTTTATTTATTTGTTTTTTATTTAATCTTTATTGTATTTTATTTCCAATATCATTTAGTCACCTTATACCATCCTTTCCCCAGAAATCACCACACTGTTGTCCATGAGTCCTTTTTCTTTTTGCTCAATCCCTCCAACCCCTACCCTTTTCCCTCCCATTAACTGTCATCTGCTTTCCATCCATGAGTTTGTCTCTATTTCGCTTTTTAGTTCAGTTTGTTCATTAGATTCCATTTATGAATAAAATCACATGGCATTTGTCTTTCTCTGATTGGCTTATTTCACTTAGCATGATGTTTTCCAGGTCTACACATATTGTTGTGAAGGGTAAAACTTTCTTCTTTCTTGTGGCCGAGCAGTATTCCATTGTACAAATGTCCCATAGGTGTTATTCACTCATCTATTGATGAGCACTTGTGCCTTCCATACCTGGTCAATTGCACATAACACTGCAGGAACATAGGGATGCTTATATTCTTTTGAATTAGTATTTTGGGTTCCTTCGGGTGCATTCCCAAAGTGGAATCGCTGGGCCAAAAGTAAGATTCATTTTTAATTTTTGAGGTATCTCCATATTGCTATCCACTGTAGCTGTACCAGTTTGCATTCCCACTAACAGTGCAAAAGTGTTCCCCTTTCTCCACATCCTCATCAGCACTTGTAGTTTCTTGATTCATTAATGACTTGTGTGATTCTGACAGGTATGGGATGGTATCTCATTGTGGTTTTAATTGCATTTCTCTGATCATTAATGGTGTTGAGAATCTTTCAACATGTCTATGGGCCATCTGTATGTCCTCTTTGGAGAAGTGTCTATTCAGGCCCTTTTCCCATTTTTTAACTGTTTTTTTTTTGTGTGTGTGTGTGTGTTGAGTTTTATAAGTACTTCATACATTTTGAATATTAGCCCCTTATCAGATGTATTGGCAAATACTCAATGGTAAAAAAACTACACATGTTCCTGTTATTTACAAGAAGAAAACAATGATATCTGCTTTCACCTCTCTTATTCACCATAGCACTGGAATTCTTACCACAGCAATCACATAAGAAGAAGAAATAAAAGACAACAGAATTAGAAATGAAGAAGTATAACTGCCTTTATTTGAATGTGACATGATACTATATAGAGAGAACTCTAAAGATTCCACCAAGAAACTACTAGAACTGATAAATGAATTCAGCAAAGTAGCAGGATATAAAAGCAATATTTAAAAGCAATGAAATCAATTGCATTTTTATATGCCAACAATGAACTAACAAGAAGGGAAATTAAGAAAATAATCTCATTCACAATTGCTTCAAAAACAATAAAACGCTTAGGAATAAACCTAGCCAAGAATGTAAAAGACCTGTACTCAGAAAATTATAAGACACTGAATAAAGAAATTGAAGAAAGTAAAAATAAGTGGAAGCACATACTTTGTTCATGGATAGGAAGAATTAACATCATTAAAATGTCCATATGACCCCAAACAATCTAGAGATTCAATGCAATTACTTTCAAAATATCAATAATACATTGCACAGAACTAGAACAAATATTTCAAAAATTTATATGGAACCACAAAAGGCCCCATATAACAACAGTGATCCTGAGAAAGAAGAACAAAGATGGAGGAGTCATGTTACCTAATATCAAACTATAATATAAGGCCATACTAATCAAAACAGCATGGTACCAGCATAAACTAGACACATAGACTAGTGGAACATAATGGAGATCACTGAAATAAACTCACACCTTAATAGTCACTTAATATTCAAGTGAAGAAGCAGGAACACACAACAGGCTAAAGAGAGTTTATTCAATAAAAGTTGTTGGAAAAACTGAACAGATATATGAAGAAAAATAGAACTAGATGACCTTTTTATACAGCACACAAGAATAAATTCAAAATGAATTAAACAGTTAAGTGGTAGACATGAAATCGTAAAAAGCTTAGAAGAAAACATAGTAAAAGTTCAGACATCGCTCACAGCAATATTTTACCAGATATATCTTTTCAGGCAAGGGAAACAAATTAAAAATAAGCATATGAGACTATATCATACTAAAAAGGTTTTATACATCAAAGGAAAATATCAACAAAATAAAAAGACAACCCACAGAATGGGAGGACATATTTGCTGATACATCTGATAAGAGGTTAAAATACAAAATTTATGAAGAATTTACAAAACAACAAAGGAGAACAAATAACAAAATTAAAAAATGAGCACCATACCTGAATAGACATTTCTCCAAAGAGGACATAGAGATGGCCAATGGACATGTGGAAAGATTCTCAACATCACTAATCATCAGGGAAATACAAATTAAAACCAGAATGAGATATCATCTCACACCTGTCAGAATACCTATCATCAATAAATCAATCAACAATAAGTGCTGGCAAGAATATGGAGAAAGGAGAACCTTTTTCTACTGTTGGTGGGAATGCAGACTGGTGCAGACACTGTGGATAGCTCAAAAAATTCAAGATGAATCTTCCTTTTGGCCCAGTGATTCCACTTCTGGGAATATATCTAAAGGGATCCAAAATATTAATTCCAAAGAACTTAAGCACCTCTATGTTCAATGCAGTGTTATATACAACTGCCAAGATATGGAAGTAGCACAAGTGTCAATCAATAGATGAGTGGATAAAACAAATATGGAACATCTACATAATGGAATACTACTCAGCAATCAAAAATAAGAAAGTTTTACCCTTTTCAATAGTATGGATGGATCTGGAGAACATTATATTAAGTGAAACAAGCCAGTCAGGGAAAAACAAATACCTTGTGATTTCACTGATATGTGGAATCTCATGAACAAAATGAACTAACAAGCAAAATACAAACAGACTCATAGTTAGAGGGCAGAATTACAGCAAAGGCAGGCAGGGTAGTGGGTGGAGGGATTGATCAAAAAGAAAAAGAACATGTGGACATGGACAGCAGTGTGGTGGTTGAGGGGATAAGGAGGTATAAGGAGGCTAAATGGTAATTGAAAATAATACAATAAAAATTGAAAAAAAAATAGTTCACTTGGAGCACATGACTCAAGTGACCAGGGTGATTACGCCATTGAGCCCTACAGGACACATATTACATAAGGCCACTCTACAAAGGCCAAGAGAAGTACCAGCTCTACATAATACATAGAGACAAACAGGGATACAGCTGGAATAAGTGGAAAAGAAACATTACCAAAAGGAAAGGTCAGAACAAAACACCAGAAAAAAATATATAAACAAAATGGAGAGAAGTAATATACCACATGCATAGTTAAAAACACTGGTTATAAAGATGCTCAATGATCTCAGTGAGAACTTGAACAAAGAGATAGGAAGTATAAAAATGGAGGTAGAAAACATAAAAAGAACAAATCATAAATGAAGAATATGATAATTGAAACAAAGTATACATTAGAGAAAATTAACAGTAGATTAGATGAAGCAGAGGATTTAATCAGAGATTTGGAAGATAAGGGAGCAGAAAACACTCAAACAGCAAAAAGGAAAATTAATCCAATAATATGAGGATAGTTTAAGAGAACTCTGAGACATCATCAGGCATACCAATATTCACATATAGAAATACCAGAAGAAGAGAGACAGCAAGAAATTGAAAATGTATTTTAAAAATGACAGAAAACTTGCCTAACCTGGTAAATGAAATAGAGATACAAGTGCAGGAAGACAAGGGAGTCTTGGAAGATCAGACTGTCTCAAACTAGATGATACCAAAGAGGCTCATACCAAGACATATTGCAATTAAACTGTCAAAGGTTAAAAACAAAGCATCTTAGCAGTAAGAGAAAAGCAGTTAATCACCTCCCATAAGACTGCCATATAATTTCTCAACAGAAACTTTGCAGGCCAGAAAGGATTGGCATGAAATATTCAAAGTGATGAAGAGTGAGGACCTACAACCAATATTACCCTATCCAGCAAAGCTATCATTTAGAATCAAAGGACAGGGTTCTTAGAATTTAATCTTAGCAGGTCAAAAGGCAGTTGCATTTTTGGTTTTGTGAGGAAATTCCATACTGTTTTTCATAGTAGTTGCAACAGTCTGCAATTCCGCCAACAATGCACTAAGGTTCCCTTTTCTCTAAAACCTCTCCAACACTTGTTGTTTGCTGCTCTGTTTATGATGGCCATTCTGACCGGTGTGAAGTGGTATCTCATTGTGGTTTTAATTTGCAACTCTCTGATGGCTAGCGATAATGAGCATCTTTTCATGTGTCTCTGGACCCTCTGCATGTCCTCCTTGGAGAAGTGTCTGTTCAAGTCCTTTGCCCATTTTTTAATTAGGCTGCTTGTCTTCTTAGAGTGGAGTTGTGTGAGTTCTTTTTTTTTTTTATTTAAATGAATGTTCAAGTACAGTTTTTGCCCCCTTACTCCC
>PVIA01003183.1:0-178439 GCA_004024845.1 Tonatia bakeri | reverse complement strand
GCAGGTGACTGTTTCTGATGTAAAATTTGTAATCAGCTTCCTCACTTCTTCAGTTTATGATGACTAATCCTCATTACACTGCCCAATGCAGATCGCTCAAGTCCTTTGTCCTCTGGCATTTTTGCAGTAAACTTTGCACACTGTCAATTCTCCTGTGAAGGATGCACCACCCACTTCTTCACTGGAGGAAAACAGCTATGCAGGCAAATCACACAGCAGAAACACATCAGTGCTTTTAACCTACTTTACAGAGTTTCCGGATTCCATTCCCCTAAATTTGTCTCAGTTTGAGCTCTGCAGACTTGTAGTCTGCCACGTGGTTCCCCCATATAACAAAGTTTCCTATGTAGCTTATCACTTCTGCTAGCCAGAGGCATGTACTTGTCCTCAGTGGATTCCACAATATACTGTGTTTCCTGTGGGAAATGAGTCCACATCCAGCAATAAGGTCAAGAAACAGACAAACATTCTGGAAAAGCCCAGGGTGTGGCTAGAAATCCGCACGAACATTGAGTCGGCAGGGGAAAGTCATGAATCCCCTGGACCAGTTCACAGAACTTCTGCTGGGATTAGCGGACAGCTTCTCCTATTTTACACCCCACTCCCCACTTCCGTTCCTTTCCTTTTTGTGTCACTGATCTTGGATGCTGGCAGTCACTTCTGTTTTCCTACCAGCTCCTTGTTGATTCTTCAGGTGATTTCCAGCTTGAGTTTAAAGACACAAATAAATTAATTTGGTAGCATTTTTCTTTCAGTGATAGAAATATTCCTGGATATGCAAGTACTCACACCCATGCTGACTCTGACCACAAATTTTAAGACATTTTCAAATGTCATGTAGGAAAATCTGCCTCATTTTTTGAGTCAGGCTTTGTTGATTTTCTTTCATGTTCAGAACCTGTCATGTTCAGAAGGAGAATACTCTGATTCCTCATCCTGGTGTTTGAGTGATTTTGGGGGGAAGGGTTCTTCTGCACTGGCCTCATGAGTCTGGACAACATCCTTTTTGATTTAGAAGAGTTACTCAACACAGATGCAGAAATGCATGTGGAGTGTTCCACGGTTCCCTTTTGGGGGGTTTCTATGTTCATAGTATTTCATCCTTTGGCTCAGCATTTCTGAACAATGCCTTTCAAGAAAATTCATAATTGCCATTTGGGTTTTAGAACAACCCATTCTCAGGTTTTAGCTAAAACCCTTTGGGTTTGGTCCTATGAGCTAGAGAACTTCAGAACCTCAAATTTATTGCTAAACCTCGCTAGAGTTTGAATTCTCTCAAGTCTGCCTTCTAAGAGCCGCACCGTATGTGGCGTCTTCGATATTCTTACTCAAGTGAAATATGGTTCGGGCTGTGCTGGCTGGGAAACGGCCTAGGAGCTCAGTGTAAATGTCCTTCCTGGAAACGGCCAATTCATTTCTGCAGGACTTCAAATAGCGCTTGCAGTCCCGGCCTGTGCTCGTTGGGTAATGTGTCTTTTCTCACTTTCTTCTCCTCATTAATATTTTTCTCTCCTGTTATTTGTCATTATGGTCTATAACTTTGCTTAATTCTGTAAGGCTATTTATATCATTTGCATGAATAATGCTACATAAAACAGTACCACTGCATAGATTAAGGGAACTCACTTTATAATATTTGATTAATTCTGACTACTTTTCCATAATAAATTAATACAAAATGTTCTTCATCATATGCCATAGAGCTATGTAATGCATGAAGAATTTTCCATGCTTTGCTTTAATCAGCATTTTACACCAAGTTCCATTATCATCTATAAAATGCTGTTAAATTCTTCACAGGCTGTCCAGACAGCAAACGCTTAACTTCAAGGAAAACAATTTAATATCTTAACCTTAAATATCATATTTATGTAGCAGTAAATGCAAATTAGTAGGATTTTGTTTCTTTCTAATTATTTTGATCACTTCTAGGCAAGCAATGTTTTTTACATCAATCAAAGCATATTGCCAATTAGGAAGAGTTGGTATGCAATGTTCAACGAAGTCCCAGCCCCACGAGCGAGTGCCCAAAGTCACGCCACACCTCAGCATCTCTGCGACTTCCTCGCTAACCTGGGGAGGACACTAGGACTCCTTCTGCCCTTATCTCCAGGCTGCTGTAAACTCCAAATATAATAGTGACTTTTAAGAGTACTTGGTGCATATTAAAGCACCATGCTCATGAAATGTGTAATTATGATTGATTCCAGTCTCTAAAAAAAAAACAACAAATGTGTCTTCATTAATGTTTCCCCACCCTACTCTGTCCATGTCTATGGGAACCTCAGGCCAGGCTGCAAAAACAGCTAAAAACAATTGGATCTTGTTACAATACAGCTAGCAAAGGTCCAAGCCCCGGGAGCTTGTTTTCAGTCAGTTTTCTCACCTGTCCCAGGGCCATGTTCTCTTTTGCCAGCCAGCTGCAGGCTCTCCACTCAGCGAACATTTGCCAGCTTTGGTTTGAAGGGTGCTGGTCCCTGCCGGTCCTCTGCCTGCCTGCTCTCCCAGGGTGTCCTGGGCAGCACCTGGGCACCACCCCCCATACCCTGCCCTCTCTTGCCTGCTCGGTCTCAGCCGCAAAATGAAGGAAACAAACTCACCCCATGTCATTAAGTGTTTGGCTCATGACCCCCAGTACCTGAGTGTATAGGCAACACACAGCCTTTCAACAGCCCTCCTTTTTTATCATAAACCCCCCTCATGGGATGAACTTGATCTTTCACATGAACTACTGACGATTTTAAGTAATTATACTTGATGGATGGGGACTGTCAGCTGGCACCCTGAGCCCAGGCTCCCCCGCATTCAGGCCTGTTTGTGAGTGTTTGTGCCTCCGCTCCGACCTCAGCCCGGGGGAGGACTTCATGCTGCTGAGTTCATGGGGAAAAGCAATGTTTATGCAGTCGCAGTAACAAACCCACAGCTCGGTCTCTTCCACCAGCGCCTTGTTTCTCACTCAGGCAATCTCGGGCACAGTGGGGGAGGGGCGGTGGGTAGGTCAGCAAGACCTCTTCTCCGGTGGTCTGGTGTGACCAGAACCCCATCACCCAGAATACGGTTTCAGAATAGGGTTGGCCCCCTTTCCCCTGGAACCCATAAAGAGGGTTCGGAGAGGCAGGCCAGTGGGAAGAGGCCTTGCCTAGGAGGAGTTTCCCAGTCCTCAGGGCCCTGGAAGTTGCCGTGGCAACCCTGCCCTGGACCCCACTCATCCTGATGCCCAAGCTTGGGTGATGATGGTGATCACAGTGGTAAAATATTTCCCCAAAATGAGAAAATGCCCTCCAATTTTTACTTTTGAACTTAGGACTTTCAAACGCCTTTTCAGAAAATCATTCTTTTTAAAATTATATTTTATTGATTATGCTATTACAGTTGTCCTGATTTTTCCCCTTTCCCCCCCTCCACTTAGCACCCCATACTCCCTCAGGCAATCCCCCCATCTTTGTTACTGCCCATGAGTCACACATATACGCTCTTTGGCTCCTCTCTCCTATACAGCACTTTACAGCCCCCTGGCTGTTCTGTAACTACCTGCTGGCACTTCTCACCTCTTCACCCATCCCCCCACACCCTCCCCATCTGGCAACCACCACTGTACCCATGATTCTGTCTCTGTTCTTGTTTGCTTATTTTGTTTTTTAGATTCAATTGCAGAGGGATACATATTTTTGCCATTTTATTGTTGATAGTTTGAACCTTCTTTTTCTTAAGTAAATCTCATAAACATTTCATGTAATAATAGTTTGGTGATGATGCACTTCTTTAGTTTTTTCTTGTCTGGGAAGCTGTTTAGCTGCCCTTTGATTCTAACTGATAGCTTTGCTGGGTAGTGCAATCTTGGCTGTAGTCCCCACTTTTCATGAACATTTCTTGCCAGTCCTTGCTAGCCTGCAAAGTTTGTTTTGAGAAATCAGCTAACAGTCTTATGGGAACTTCCCTGTAGGTAACTAACTTCTTTTCTCTTGCTGATTTTAAGATTCTCTCTTCATCTTTAACCTCTGGCATTTTAATTATGATATATCTTAGAGTGGGCCTCTTTGTGTCCATCTTGTTTGGGACTCTGTGCTTCCTGAACTTGCATGTCTATTTCTTTCACTCAGGGCAGTTTTCTTTCATTATTTTTTTTCAAACAGAAAGTCGTTGTTTAAAAAGTAGGAGTCAAGCCTACGAGGCCTGTCTGGAAATACTCCAGCCATTATTAATACAACGAGAACAGTTTGCATAACATCAATGTGACCTGGCAGCCAAGGAGCGTGGACTGGAATGCACATGTGTGAACAAAGATGACTTCACTGTACTGGTCAGTGGGGGTGGTAGACACTGCTGAGTGGGCATGTGCACTATGTGGCTGTCACATTCAAAATGACTGAGCAAGTAAAGCAACGGATCTGCATCAAATTTTGCATGAAGCTCGAACATTCCTGCATGGAAACTATTCGGATGATTCAGAAGGCCACATCTGTGGGCAACTGGTGATTGGCAGCTTCATCACAACAACACACACACTCATGCATCGTATTATTGCAGAGGTTTTTTTTCACAAAACATCAATTCATCCAGGTGTCTCAACCCCACTATAGCCCAGATTTGACGCCCTGTGACTTCTGTCTTTTCCCCAAACTAAAATTACCTTTGAAAGGTGAGAGATTTCAGACAGTTGTTGAAATTCAGGAAAATATGATGGGGCAGCTGATGGCAATTGGGAGAACTGCGTGAGGTCCCAAGGTGCCTACTTTGAAGGGGACTGAGATGTCATTGTCCTGTGTACAATGTTTCTTGTATCTTCTTCAATAAATGTCTCTCTTTGTCACATTACATGTCTGGATAACTTCTGGGCAGACCTCATATATATTGCTATTTTAACTTAAACAGCGTTTTAACCAAATGATTCAAAATAAACAGAATTTCAGGCATGACTTTCTATTTTAGGCCAGGGACCCAAACCAGTCTTCACGCATCATAGTGATGGCTTGCATTCTCCTTTAAATAATGAAAAATAACAGGGCTTGAATCTGCTTCGGGGTGTGTGAGACCACAGGCCCCAGGCAGGCTGCACAAGGCTGCTCCGTTTCAGAGGGCAGTGTGGGCACTTCTTTCCCTCCAGGCCTGCGGTCAGGACAGGGGCTGCTGCACATGGGCGACTTCTTATTTCTTACCCCCTCAATAGACAATTTTCTCAATTCAGAAACTTCATGAAGTTCTGACTCTTGAACTACGTGGAAATTTTTCTTTCAACCTTTATAGCTTAGCTGGATGGAAAGGGAATGGGAAAATATAGAGAGAATTCACAGTAATGGGTATTAACATTACATTGCCCCTAATAAGGCACTTTCAGAACATTCTTTTGCACTAGCCATTTCTAATGTCTGCTAAAATATATTAAACTGTCTCACCCTCTTCTGCATTTTATGTATAAATGTCAAAACCCAGAACTATCCTGATTCTTTCACGCAAGTGAAAAGTAGGTTCCTTTCTAACTGTCAATTTTATTTATTACAGAGCAGGAGCTGGAAGCAAAAGGTCTAATTCTGCTGGAGAATTATGTCTCCAGTAGAGGGAGAGCCAGCGGCCAGGAGGAGGGGGCGGAATATCTCCAAGGTGGGATGGGTGGATAGCAGGAACACTGGGAATTTGTGACTTGAATTTTACTGTTTTTCATTCTTATGTAGTTCTAAGTTTTTAAAATTAACACTTTTAATTTTCTTTTTTAATTCAAATTTTTAATGGCCATATAAAATAGTGAATATTGCAAATACAATAGGGAGACAGTTTAACAAGAGTATTTTAAAGCATTTTTTATTTTTCTAAAGAAAATGCTGTGAAACGAGTCTGAGAGAACTGAAATGTGAGTGTGGACAGCAAGTCCAGCGTGTGTGGCCCTTACTGACACGCCAGTTACTGCAAGGACACGGTAGACCAGGTGGGGACAGCCGGCCTGCAAGCCCGGAGGGATTAGAGAGCTGCATTTCCCGCGATAATATGAGTATCTATGTTAACTCAGTACGAATTTTTAAAAACGTTACACATAGCCACAGGATGATCTGTGGAAATTCTTTCACTTCCACAAGAACTTGCTTTCTTTGTTAAAATGCCAGACTGCTTCCTACAATTTCCTGAAAGGAATGCAAACCTTTCCTTTCTTAGTGAAGCCTGCCCCAGCACGGCATCTCCCAGCTCAGCCTGCGGACCCCGGGGACCCGCAGAGCGGCTCTGCGCATGCGCAGGGCCTGCCCAGGGCGTGAGCGAGCGCCCTGTGGACGAGGATCTGAGAGTGTACTGAGCCCTGACGATTGACCACAGGGCACAGTGACAGCCTGGGCAAGCGCTGATGGCAGAAGACCAGGCAGGTTCCCTGAGGGGGTCTGTGTGCTTTCAGCATCACAAAACTGAGGCTTCCTCTTCTGCAAATGCTTGCTTTTGCTGAACGGTCTCGTCCGAGTGCCTTCCTGAAAGGGCTGTAAGAGGAATCGTGATTAGCAGAGCACGAGAAACAGCTAAACCGCTCTTTTATGGTTTCCTTATGCTAATTGAATCACTTTTTAAATTAACTAAATTTCTAAATGAACATTCTTTTAGCATATTCAACTATCACTTATAAAGTTCTTACTATCTATGCTGGGCACTGTTACCAGTGCTTTGCATCTATTAGTTGATCTGCTACTTGTAACGGCTGTGAGATAGACTCTGGTATCGTTCCCGTTTTACTCAGGAGAAAACAGAGGCACGGAGAAACCAAGGAGGTTCCTAAGGCATGTCCCTAGTGACACAGGAAGCCAGGAAGTCTGTTTGTTTGTTGAATTTATTGGGCGACATTGATTAATGAAATTAGGTAGGTTTCAGGGGTACAGTTCTGTAACACACCACGTGTACACGGTATTGTGTGTTCACCACCCGGTCCCGTCTGTGCCCAGTGCCAAAGTCCCACACTCAGGGCCTGTCATTTAATTCACTGTCTGCTCTTGCTCTGGGTTGAGGCCTGGGAACACGCTAAGGGGATGCAGGTGGGGAGGGGGGGTGTGAATCGGCCGTTCTCCCTGCCTTCCTGCCAGTGCCTTCCACGGGACTTCAGGTGATGCCAGGGCCCGGCTGTTCTTCCCACTCTTCTGCCCCACGAAGTAACCAGTTTCTTTGCCCTCATCCTGACACATCCTCGTCTCCCTCGCCCGCCAAGGGGTCTCTCCGCCTCCTGTGTTCTGTCCTCACTTAGGGCATCTGCTCTTACAGGCTGAAACAGTAGCTGGAAAGCACGTGTCCTGCGTTTAGGTTTAAACATTCACTGATACATTTATAGAAGTAGATGTAGCAGTCGTTTAAGGGAAAGAAACATGGCTTAGGAATCTGTGAGTGGATACTTCACAATGGATGTGAGAATTGCAAGTAGTTTTTTATTCTCATTTATTTATTTCTTCATTTTTTTTCTCGAAGATATTCTCCAATGACAAAATATAGTTTTTATATCTGGACAAACTAACAACTCTTATAAACACTCAGTTCCACCTATGACATTAAATCTGGGAACACTAAATGGCCACCAAGGCCACACTAGTGCCAGGCAAGGTCCTCCCGGAGGACAGCAGAATCTCGGACATGCTTAGCATGGTCTCTGGTTACCAAGGCCACATGCTCCCCAAAGAAATCAGGACAGAAAGGCTCTGGAAATCTTACTTTACGAAGTGAAAGAATACAAAAGTATGAGGCTGAAGAAGAAATTGTTTACAGGAAAAAGAATAACATAAAAACATGTGGATAGTACATTTGTAGACATTTGAATAGTATTATTTTAGGTTGTTCATTAGGGCAGGGGTATGGTCAGAGTAGAACTCTCAGAGAGCTGTATTTCAATCCTATTTCTTAAATTTCATACAGATATACAAAAAGATAGACATTGGGTGATTCTTCTTGGTGGTAGCCAGTCCCATGCCACTCCAAGTGTCCAGGAAACGTCACCTCCTGACAGGCCACAGTTGTCACCAGGCAGGAGATTCTTGCTCTCGTCCACCTGGCCCTCCACGCAGACAGGCAGTGGCCCTGTGTTGCTCTGTGTCGTGGTGATGCGGACACAATTCCACAGATGGAATCTCATCATCTACCTGCTCACTCTCTGTGGGAGAGACAGAGCCACCTGTGTGCTGTGATGGCATGTGAGATGCTCCACGATGGCTCGGGGGAAAGGAATCTGGAATACACTTGGGGACTCTTCAGCCTTCGGGGTTCTATCGTTCTTTTGTTGACAGAAAAGATGGCACTGAGGCAGGTCCCCGCAGATCTGTAGCGTCAGGGCTGCCCCCGCTCTCAGTACAGGAAGTGACCGCTTAATCTCTGAGGGCAGAAACCCCACAGGATACCAGAGTCTCCTGGGTAATGGCCACATGTCCTCTGATCTTCCATAACTTGTGATGACTTCCCAAACTGGAATTTGAAATAACCAGGACCCATTCTGCAAAAAGAGACCTGGCTAGAAGTTGGAAATCTGATGTTTCATGTTAGGAACATTGAAGAGTTATATTTCTGCAGACTGTAGTATATACATATATATTTTGAAAAACATTATAATTGTGCATACCTAACAAAAATAATATGTCACACATGGGCAGTTTGACACATTTTATAATCTTTGATGCAAGAGCAAAGTCAAGAAATGGAACGCTGCCAGCACCCCTCATTATCACTGTCCCTCTTTCTCTAGAAGTAACCATTTTCCTAAGTTCCCCACCACCGATGAGCTACTCTCGCTTTTGGCCTTTAGGAAACCAGAATTGTATTTGTAGGTGTTGGGTGCTGTGGTCAGCGTCACAGTTGTTGTGAATCATTGTGGATCATCACACTGTGCACATCTGTACTTGTATGGTGTGGTGTTACATTACATGGACATGCCATCACTTACTCATATTCCAGAGTTGATGGGTCTCTGGGTCTTTTCTAGCTGATAATGTTATGAATAGTGCTTATAGTTCTAGTAATCATAACAGTAATTTTATGATCACTTTTTATTGCTGCTCATAGTTATTTATCTTGAGTATCAAAACGTAAAAACGCTAAGGTTATATGGTACTGAAATATTCAGCTTAGAGGCTGAAATGGTTTTCTAGAGTGATTTCCTGCCGGCAGGATAATGTTCTCCTATATGCCCCACATGCTTTCCAACATTTAGCACTACTGGCAGTCTTTTTAAAATTTTAAAAACGGCATATTTGTTTCACTCTGATAACTAGTGAGGTTGCGTTTTTTTCTCATGTGTATTGGTCATTTGCATATTCTATTTTGAAAAGTGTTTAATTATTCAAACTCATTTTTCTATTGTATTCATCTTTTTTATTGATTTGTAGGAACTCATCTGTGTTTCAGATGGCATTCATTTTATGCATTACACATGTTTTATAATTTGAATGTAGCATTTTCATTTTGATAGTGGTAGGTGCCATTTGATGAATAGAAATTCTTAATTTTAATTTAGTTCAATGTATCAACTCTTTTCTCCAAGGTAGGCATTCTCCCTGAGATACATGATTACCTAAGACCACAAAGATACAACTGTACATTACTTATTAAAGTTGTTCAGCTGTTTAACTTTTACCCTTGGGTTAACAATTCATCTAGACTTCATGTTTGCATATAGTGTGAGGAATAGATCAATTTTCCTT
Organism: Tonatia bakeri; assembly: GCA_004024845.1. Lineage (NCBI taxonomy): Eukaryota > Metazoa > Chordata > Mammalia > Chiroptera > Phyllostomidae > Tonatia > Tonatia bakeri. The sequence continues at coordinate 168,798 of PVIA01003183.1, read as the reverse complement.
TTGCCATATGAGTAGCCAATTGGCCATGTTTTATTGATTTAAAATTACATCCTTCCCTCATGGAATTATGGTAAAGTTGTCATCATAAGTTGAGTAGCTGATATGGATCAGTGTCTGGACTCTAATTATACTTCACGGCGGACGTATCTGTCCTCCGGCCTAGGCCACACCGTCCTGCGACCCGGAAGTCAGTTACAGAGGCAGGTCGTGGAGAAGTCTACCGGCTGTGAGACACTGATTAACATTTGCAGGTTTTCCCCTTACCATCATTTATGATGATTCCTTCTTTTTTTCACTGCTCTCCCAGAATGTCTGTATGCCATAATAAATATCAACAGACTATCCACTTCTTGTTAGAAATTAGTTCCAAATTATTCATTGTGTTATCGGTAAAATGCAAAATGACCCTTAGAAGAGAACATAAAACAGAAGAAAAATCAACCTAACCTTGTGTTTGAAGAAGAATTTTTAAATATGACACCAAACCACAAACTATAAATGGAAAAATATTATAAATTGGACTTGATCAAAATTAAAAATGATTGTTGTATTCTAGAGATTGTTAACATAATAACAAGATGGGGAAAATATTTGCAAGTCACATTTCTGATTAATAACTTGTATATAGAACATATAAAAGAATATTAAAACTCAACAATATTCAAATAATTCACTTTAAAAAGGGGTCGCTGATGGACCCTTGAGTTGCTATCAAACTTTGGCTATTGTCAGTAATGCTGCAGTGAACACAGGGATGCATATATTCTTTCAAATTACTGTTTCGGGTTTCTTTTGAAAAGTCTCCTGAGATGGAATCACTGGGTCATAAGGCAGGTCCATTTTTAATTTTTTGAGGTAACTCATGCTGCTTTCCACACTGGCTGCACCAATTTGTATTCCCACCAACAGTGCACAAGGTTTACCTTTCCCACATCCTTCCCAGCACTTGCCGTTTGCTGATTTAGTGACAATGGCCATTTTGACAGGCATGATGTGATATCTCATTGCGGACTTAATTTTTATTTCTCTGATGATTATTGACATTGAGCATATTTTCATATGTCAACTGGCCATGTGTATGTCCTCTTTGGAGAAATGTCTATTTAAGTCCTTTGCCCATTTTTTAATTTTACTGTTTGATTTTTGGTGTTGAGTTATATAAGTTCTTTATAAATTTTGGATATTAACCCATTATCAGATGTATCAGTGAATATATTCCCTCATTCTGTGGACTGTCTTTTCATTTTGTTAATGGTTTTCTTGGCTGTGAAAAAACTTTTTAGTTTGATGTAGTCCCATTTGTTTATCTTTTTCGTTTATTTCCCTTTCCTGAGGAAATATGTCAGAAAAAAATATTGCTATGAGAAATGTCCAAGATTTTATTGCCAATGATTTCTTCTAGAATTTTTATGATTTTGTGTCTATAAAACGGCGATGGTTTGTTTACACAATGGAATACTACTTGGCTGTGAAGAAGACATTTGTAACCTTTGCTACAGCATACGTAGACCTGGAGAACGTTATGCTAAGTGAAATACTCCAGTCAGAGAAAGACAAACGCCATATGATTTCACTCATATGTGGAATCTAATGAACAAACTGAACTAACAAGCAAAATGGAGACAGATTTATAGAACAGAGGCAGGCTGACAACTCTGGGGGAGATTGGGAAGGTGGAGAGATCTCGGTGAAAAGAAAAAGAGCTCATAGACATGGACCACAGTATGGTGATCACAGGGGGAGAAGTGGGGGAGAGGTAGACGTGGGTAATACAATAAAAATTCATAGACACAGAAAAAACTAAAAAGGGTGGTTTTTTTACAAAAGGCTTACTTTAAATATGATTATAAAGGCGTTCTTTTCTTATCAGGATATAGGGAGTCATTGTAGACTATTAGTATTAAAAATAAGAATAATCTGGATGAGTTATATAATCTTAGTTTATTAAAACCTGTAGGAGAGCTGAAGAAACACAGATACATAAAAATATAAAATGGAAACTAAGATCCAGAAGGCCATGGCCTTTCCACAAGAGAAACTCTGCTGTTAGGTATGAACGGGCTGCAGCCATCACGTCCGCTTAGACAACGGCCTGTTTGGTCGTTATCCCTCTTCATCTCTAATGCTTTTTATTGTCTTGAGTTTTACTATGTGTAAAACACAAGAATGGATGAAAGTAAGTTTACAGTTGTCCATATGAAAAGTAATACAATAATTAATAAATAATAACACAAGAATAAACTCTGTATCTTGCACACTCACAACGGTAAACCTACTTTTGCCCAGGCCTGTACTCAGTGGCCAATGATTTCATGATGTATCTTAAACTTCCGAGAGAAAGTAGTTTTCTTCTTTTATAAAAAAAATATTATTGATTATGCTTTAACGGTTGTCCCCCTTTATCCCCCTCCATCCTGTACCCCCCACCTGCATCCCCCCCACCCCCTGCTTATTCATATCCGTGAATCAGATATAGAAGTTCTTTGGCTTCTACATTTCCCATACTATTCTTAACCTCCCCTGCCTATTTTGTACCTACCATTTATGCTTCTTATTCCCTGTACCCTTTCCCCCATTCTCCCCCATTCTCCCCCATTCTCCCCCATTCTCCTCCATTCTCCCCCCTCTCCCTACTCACTGATAACCCTTCATGTGATCTCTTTTTCTGTGATTCTGTTCCTGTTCTAGTTGTTTGCTTAGTTTGTTTCTGTTTTTCAGTTTTTTTTAATTTGGTTATTGATAGTTATGAGTTTGTTGTCATTTTACTGTTCATAGTTTTGATCTTTTTTTCTTACATAAGCCCCTTAATATTTCATATAATTAAGGCTTGATAACGGTGAACTCCTTTAACTTGACCCTTATCTGGGAACCACTTTATCTGCCCTTCCATTCTAAATGATAGCTTTACTGTATGTAGTCATCTTAGATGTAAGTCCTTGCCTTTCATGACTTTGAATACTTCTTCCAAGCCCCTTCTTGCTTGTAAGATTTCTTTTGAGAAATCAGCTGATAGTCTAATGGGAACTCCTTTGTAAATAACTGTCTCCTTTTCTCTTGCTGCTTTTAAGACTCTCTCCTTATTTTTAATCTTGGCTAATGTAATTATGATGTGCCTTGGTGTGTGCTTCCTTGGGTCCAAACTTCTTTGACACTCTCTAAGATTCCTGGAAGTGTATTTCTTTTGCCAGATTGGGGAAGTTCTCCATTATTTTTTCAAGTAAGTTTTCAATTTCTTACTCTTCCTCTTCTCTTTCTGGCACCCTTATGATTTAGATGTTGGAACATTTAAAGTTGTCCCAGAAGTTCCTAAACCTCTCCTCATTCTTCTGAATTCTTGTTTCTTCATTCTATTCTGGTTGAATGATTATTTCTTCTTTCTGGCCAAAATTGTTGATTTGAGTCATAGTTTCCTTCCCATCAATGTTGGTTCTCTGTACATTTTCCTTTATTTCACTTTTCATAGCCTTCACCTTTTCCTCTATTTTGTGACTATACACAATCATTTCTGTGAGCATCCTGATTACCAATGTTTTGAACTGTGCATCTGATAGGTTGGCTATCTCTTCTCTGCTTAGTTTTATTTTTTCTAGAGCTTTGATATGTTCTTTCATTTGGACTTTTTTTTTTTTTTTTGGTCTGGGCATACCTGTTTCATGTTAAGGGGCAGAGCCTTAGGTATTTGCCTCGGCAGGGGCAACCCATGTCACTGCGTTGTGGTGCTGTATGTGGGAGAGGGGTCTGAGAGGGAACAATCCTGCTTGCTCAGCTCTAAGCCAGCTTTCTGTCACTTCCTCCACTATCAACAAGCAAATTGTGCCCTTCTAGTGCTTATTCCCAGGTGGGTGGGATTGTGTACATCCTAGGACCCTATGGATCTCTCTAATGAACTCTCTGGTGAGGCTGGAAGTTTCTCCTGCTACTACAGACCCCACAGACTTTTTCAATCAGAGGTTTTGAGGGTTTTTTTTCCCTGCTCTGCAACCCTGGGTTGCATGGTCTGTCTTGCTCCCCAGTTGTTCTTCCTGGTTTATCCACATGTGAATGTGGGACCTCCCGGTCCTTCAGCCACTCACTGCCTTGCCTCATATCCTCTCTGACCCAGCTGCCCATCTCTGCCCCTCCTACTGGTCTGGATGAATGTTTCTTTAACTCTTTGGTTGTCAAACTTCTATACATTTCAGTTTTCTGGCAGTTATGGTTATTTTTTGTTTTTAAATTTGTTGTTGTACTTCTTTGGGTTGTGCGAGGAGGCACAGTGTATCTACCTATGCCTCCGTCTTGACCAGAAGTCAAAAGATATGTGAAAGTAGTTTTCTTACACAGTTTTCCTATATGCCAACATTACATTTTTATACCATCTGGCAATCACTGGATTTCACGTATTGTCTTTAGACTAATCAAATTTAAAGCTATGACTGACACAGCTGAAATATAATTCACTTTTTACTTACCTACTTTCTATTTGTTCTTTCATTTTTTCCTATTTCAGCATTACTTTTGTCTCATCGAGCAGTTTTATCAGTGTATTTTATGTCTTACATTGAATTATTTGTAAGTCTTTTAAAATTATTTTAGCAGCTTCCTTAGGATTTACAATATATTATTTTAAAAATGAAGTTCACCACTCTATAATATTATACTGTATACATGTAATGCAAGGACCTTATAATAACATTTTCTTTATACCCCCTCTCATCCCTTATGTCACTGTTCTTATACATTTCAGTGATATATGTGATAAAAACACACAGCACTTTAATATTAATATTGTTTTAAATACCTAATATCTTTTAGATCATCTAAAAGTAAACTTTATTTTATTTTATATATTTTAGTTGCTTTTGTTTGTAACAATACAAAATATAGCATATTCCTTTTACTTGAAAAACTTCTGCTAACATATCTGATAAGACATGCTGACAAGTTTTGCTGTCTTCAGTTTTTGTTTTTTGAAGTATTAATTTCTCTACCTTCAAGGGATATTTTCTCTGGATGTAGAATTCTGGGTTGACTGTTTTGCTGTTAGCACTTTGAAGATGCCCTTCCATTGTTTTTTTACTTGCACAATTTCTACAAAATCTGCCAAACATCCTTCATAATGTGCCTCTTCCTACTTTTCCATTATTCTGGCTGCCTTAAGTTTTCTCTTTTTCCTAGGTTCTGAGAAGTTTGAATATAATATGCCTACTTTGCAATTTACCCTGCTTTACTTACTCTTAGCTTCTTGGGTTTATGGTTTGCTGTTTGTCACTAACTTTAGAAAACTCTAGCCGTTATATTGTCAAATATTCCATTTTTTTCTGCTGGATTTCTATTATGTGTATATGAATCCATTTTTTTCTTACAGTACTGGGGATTTCTGTTTTTGTTATGGTTTTTAAATTTTAGTTTAAGTAATTTCTGTTCACCTTTCTTCAAGATCACTCATTCCATCCTGGTCTGTGGAATACAATGAATATAATGAATCCACTGCTCTGTTTTTGATTATCAATATTTCAATCTCATTTTCTTTTTAGTTTCATTTTTTTCTGAAATTACCCACTCAATCTTACATCTTATCTACCTTTTCCATTATAGGCCTTTAAAAATGTTGTCATATTTTTATTTTTTCAATTACAGCATGCATTGAGTATTATTTTGTATCAGTTTCAGGTGTGCAGGATAGTGGTTAGATAGCCATATAATTTACAGAGTGTTCCCCTCGATATTTCCAGTATCTGCCTGGTACCATACATAGGCATTAAAATATAATTGACTATATTTCCTATGCTGTACTTTACTTACCTGTGACTATTTTGTAACTACCGATTTGTACTTCTCAAACTCTTTGTTAGAATATTTAATATAACAGTTTTAGTTAGTTTTAAAATCCCTGTCTGATATTCTCAATATTTGCATTATTTTTGTCTGTTTCTGATTTCTTTTTTTTTTTCTGATTGTGTTTTTACTACCTTTTTTCAAACCTTCATAGTAATTTATTTTAAGGTACAGATGTTGTATATGCTAAAAATAATTAGGTTAAATATTATAATGCATGAGCATTCTTTCACTTTATTGTTTTTAAAGTCACCAAATTTTAATCCTTTTGGTATTTGTCTCACAGTTTTAGTTTCATGTGTGATCATTTTTTCATCCAGCCTCAAGAACTGCTTCATTACAGTATTCATTATGGTATCATTCTGCTACTAATAGCTTCCCTAAGCTTTTGACTTTCTAACAGTGTCTTCATTTTTCTTACAGTTTTGAAAAATAATTTTTGTGAATGTAAATATATATATATATATGCACACACATATAGTTGATTTTCAATATTCACAAATACTATATTTACCTGCTTTCTAAAATTCATGTGTAAATTAAAATCAATACTCACAGACAGATGGAGAATTGAAAAAAAAATTGAGTAACCTGGATTACATGTCCCAAGCAGAAGTCACCCAAGGCAATGAATGGCCTGCCATCTTATTTTGGTGCACATGCTGTAAACAAGTGGCCTTTTTGTGCTCTATTTAGTGCCATTTCTGTTCCCCGTGTGTGCTCTTTGTTGGTGATTTTATTGTTTAAAATTTCCCTCAATCTAGTGCTGAAGTCCTGCCCGGTGTTCCAGAGTTAGGGTTCCTAAGAAGGCTGTGATGTTTCTTACAGAGCAAGTCCATGTGCCAGAGGAGCTTTTTTCGAGGATGAGTTACAGGGCTGTCCACCATGAGTTCAGTGTTAATGGGTCACCAGTATACATTAAATAATTTGTTTTTAAACAGGTACATACACAAAACAAGATTATGCATTGTTTTTGACAAAAATATTATGACCAGAGTTTGAAGGAAAGTAGCTCTGTGTTTTTTCTCAGAGAAGCAGTTCAGCACTAACTGCTTTAGTGTCCAAGGCAACTTCCTAGAAGAAAACTAGAATAAATAAGCACAAAATATCTATACACAGGATATGTCTATTTCACATATTATTTATTATTCTTAATGGTTGTATTTATGTACTTTTGTCTGCTCTGTTATTATCAGAAGGAGTTTTCAATTTTATTTATTTTGTTTTTTAGTAGTTTTGAAGTGAAATAAGGCAGCGTACTATAAGTGATGTGAAGGGAAGGTGAGTAGAATTTGTTGGGTACCTTTTACTAAGTATTTGTTAACAATATTAGTAATTTAGTTTTTAAAATATTTATGTTGTATAGCCTTACTCTATCAATTATTAAATTGGAGCTGAAAGAGATGAAGTAACTTGCTAGACCCAATGTAATTGTTTTAGTTTTCTCATTTAAAAAAATCATTAATAATCCTTCATGTACAAGAATGTCATGAGTATGAATTAGAGGATGAGAGTGTCAGAGAAACACAGTAATTACAAAACAGCCCTTGTCACATCAGATCTGTCCTCCTTAGAATACATTTAGCCTAGAAAAATGGCATGAGATTTCAGTAAAAGTATCTACAATGTATGTTAATGAAGATCCAGTGGTAGCTAGAAAATCAGTATGTGACACACTTTTTCATCATGATGTGTTGTGAAGGTTCTATTTGCAATGTTTCATGGCGGACGGTTATTTCAGTGCTTATCAGAGTTGTTGAAAAGGCCCTTTGGGAGTGTTAATGCTAAAGTTTCTTCATTAACTAGGAAGATGAAAACCTGCCACTGGGCACTAAACATATTTTAACAAATTACTCAAGAAGATAAGGTCACTTCTCCAATTTTGTTCTCCCACACTTGAGTGTTTTGAAATGATGACTTAGAGGGAAATAGCTACTGCACACATCAAAACTGAGGACTTGCTGGTACAAGTCTCCCAGCAGTGCCTCAGAAAGGAATGTAAAAAGCCCTATCATTTCTCCACAGTCTTAACATCAGTAGACCGTCGCACATGCTCCCGATGTGCCTCCAGTCATCCTGCCTAAACAGCTTGACATATATTAAATCAATGGTCTTCCTTCTAAACCTGCACTTTCTCCTGCATTTTCTGTCACAGCTACCATCACTACTCATGTAATCACCCAAGCTAGAATCTTGTAAGTGATTTTCAATCCCCCTTCTGCCTCACCTACATTACTGGGCAGTAGTAAATATGTGTTTTCTGTTTCCCAAGTGCATTTCACTGCACTAAGTCCATATTAAGGATACCTTTAGTTAGATGGATTATCATCTCTTCCTCTGATTAGTGAAGGAAACACCTAATTGATCTTCATGCCTTTAGCTTGGTGCTTAAATCCAACCTCCACACATCAATGTAGTGATCCTCCTGAAGCACAGATGGCGCCGTCGCTCCTCTGCTAGGGCTTCTGTTGCCCACAGCAGATTACCTGGGTCATCGTCACTGCACAGTAAGAATTTCTTCCACAGAGCATTGAACTGGTAGCTGTACATGGGCTGCATTTCAGCCATGCTGACTTCACAACTCCATTTACTGATGAAAGTCTGTGTCTACCCCTGAACTTAGGAGAATACTCAGGAACTGAGGTCTAGATATGACCGTCATGCAATTATAGTTGGATGGTAGTGAGTGTGATTGATTAAGCTAATACTGCTTCTATAAAAAAGGATACATCCATCACCTTCATTGGATATATCCTTTTTTTCCAATAAGATAGTGATGGAAGGTAGTCCCAGAAAGATTGAGTGAGCAGGCTACAATATTTTGGTGAGGAATTGGGATAGCCTTCATGTGATCTCCTAGTTGAAGGTATTTGTCCAGTAAATTGCATTGCCCTTTTTGTATGAAAGCTAATGATGTTGACTTTGTTGACTTTCACACCAACTGGGCACGCTTGGAGACCCTACTATGTGATTGGCATTGTGCTAGGGTGTGCACTTCAAAGATGAGCCTGGCCCTGCTCTTCCAGGATTAATGTAAAGACAGAATATAAATAACTAAATATATAATGATGTGCCAAATGCCATTATAGAGGTACATGCAGGAGATTGCAAAGCCCAGAAAGGCTCTGATGGTGATAAAGAAAGGAGCAGCCTAGAGGAGGGCGAAGCATTGTCTCTCCCTCTGATGAATTAATAGTCCACAATCTCGTTCTTCTTCCATAATCATCACTTATACAGCAAATGTGGTCATAGCAAGCACATGCACCTGGTTGCTGTCCTCGGTGCTGACAGAACAGCAGTAACTAGATAGTATTTCTGGTGTTGTGGAGCTTAGATTCTAGTGGGATGGGGAAAAATAAGATGATGACAAGTGACAAAGGGAAAAGTAAAGCATGTAATTCAGCGAAGGAAGGTAGGAAGAAGCAGCTGTAATCCGTGAGTGCGCAAGGATATTTGGAGGGCCGTCAGTTTGCCTCCCACGTAGGGGGTGGCAGCGTCAGAAGACTGCGGGCGTGTGGAGGGCATTCTTGGTGGGGGAACCACAGACACCACAATGTGAGGCAGGACTCTGTCTGACCTCGAAGGCATAGTGAAGGGGCAATTATGGCTGGTACAATGTAAGAATAGGCGAGAGGGGTAGGGTGCATGGCTGGAGAGCTATCATGAGGCCCTGTATGTAGTACAGGGTGTTGTAGGTTACCATAAAGATTTTAGCTTTAATTTAAATAAAACAAAATAAGGTGGGATAAGTTTGGTAGATTTTAAGCAATCAAATGGCATGCTTAAATTTGTTTGTTTATTAAAATTTATTTTTTAGAAAAGTTTAAAGTTCACAGCAACATTAAGAGAAATGCAAAAAGGTTTTCCATATAACCTCTGTCCCCTCCCACTTGCCCCCCAGCATAGTTTCCTTCATTATCAACAGCTCCCACTAGAGTGGAAGATTTGTCATAACTGATACATCTACAGTGACACATCATACTTACTCAAGGTCAATATCTACATTGTGGTTCATGCTTGGTATGGACATTCTATGCATTTGAACAAATGTATAATAATTTTGGTATCATACAGAGTATCTGCCCTAAAAATCCTCTGTGCTCTGATTATTTATCTTTCTTTACACCCTTAAATCCCAGTAACCACTTATTTTTTACTGTCTACATAGTTTTGCAGTTTCAGAATGTTAACTAGTTGGAATGAGACAGTATGTAGACTTTACAGGTTGGCTTCTTTCACTTAGGAATATGCATTTAACTTTCTGTCATGTCTTTTTATGGTTTGACAGCTCATTTTTTCAATGCACTGAATATCTCATTGTCAAAAGATACCACAGCTTATCTGTCCATTCAGCTACTGAAGGACATGTTAGTCTAGGTCTATGACTTGTCTCATTCTCTTTATACTGTCTTTTACACACAAAGCAGGATATTTAATTCTAACAAAATCTAGCTTTCTTGCTTGTTTCATGTATTATGCTTTTGGTGTTATATCTAAAAAGACTTTGCCAGACCCAAGGTCATGTAGGTTTTGTCTTGTGTCATTTTCCAAGAGTTTCATAGTTTCGGAATTTACATTTATGTCTGTGATTCATTTTGAATTGATTTTTTAAAAGGTGGAAGGTCTGTGTCTAGATTTATTTATTATTTCATGTGGAGGTTCAGTTGTTTCAGCACCTTTTGTTGAGAAGACTATCCTTGCGTGCTTCATTGTGTTGTCTTCTGTCAAATGGCAGTTGACAATATTTCTGATGGTTTATTTCTAGACTCCATATTTTTCCCTTTACCAGCTTGTCTGTGCCTTTATCGCTGCTGTACTGCCCTGTTTACTTGCTTCATATAAGTCTTGATGTCAGCTGGTGTCACCTCTCCGATGTCGCTCTTCTTCTTCAATGTTGGAATGGATACTCTGCATTGATTTGTTATTTTTGCCTCTCCATGTAAAATTGAAAATCAGTTTGTCAATAATTCCAAAATAGCTTGCTGGAATTTTGATTGAGATTGCCTTGTATCTATAAATCAAGTCGTAAAGAACTGACATGCTAATACTGAGTATTCCTATCCATGAAAATGGAATAATTGTCCATTTTTAAGATTTTCTTTGATTTTGTTTATCAGAGTTTTACAGTTTCTTTTGAATAGATCTTGTACATAATTTGTTGGATTTATACCTAAATATTTTGGGGCATACTAATGTAAATGACATTGTACTTTGATTTTCAATTTCCACTTGTCCATTGATGGTATATAAGAAAACAACTGACTTTTCTATATTAACCATGCATCCTGCATCCTCACTATAAATGCTTATTAGATTCAAGAGGTTTTATGTCAGTTCTTTTTATTTTCTACACAGATGATCATGTCATCTGCAAACAAAGACAGTTCTATTTCTTCCTTCCCAAACTGTATACTTTTTATTTCCTTTCGTCCTGTTCAATTAGCCAGAAGTTCCCATATAATGCTCAACAGGAGTGGTGAAAAGGACAGTTTTGACCCGTACTTGATCTTAATGGAAAAGCTTTGAGCTTCTCACTGTTAAGGATAATGTGAGCTGTGGATAAAGTTTAATTTAAATTTTTTTTCCAAATTGAGGAAGCCCCCTTCTTCTACTTTTTACAGTGTTTTCATTCCTGAACAATTACTACATTTTGCCAAATGTTTTTCCAAATCTATTGATATAATGACGTGTATAATCATGAGTTTTTCCCTTTTTAGTCAGTTGATGAAATGTATTTCATTTTTTGATTTTCAAATGTTGAATCAAACTTACATAATCTGTAATAAATCTCTCTTGGTTATGCTGTATAATGTTTTTGTACATTGTATTAAAATGCCTAATATTCTGTTAATGGTGTTTGCATCTATATTGATGAGAGATATCAAATTGTACTTTTCATTCTTGTGCCATCTTTGGTTTCAGTGTTAGCAGAACACTGGCATCTTGGGTAAATGAAGAATTATTGCCTCTTCTTCTATTCCCTGAAAGAGATTATCGAGAATTGGTGTAATTTCTTCCTTTCATATTTGGTAGAATTCACTAGTGAAACCATCTGGGTATGGTGCTATTTTTAAGATTATTGATTATGAATTCAATTTCCTTAATAAGTATAGACCTATTAAGATTGTCTATTTCTTTTCATGTGTGTTTTGGCAAATTGCGTCACTCAGGGGTCAATCCATTTCACGTAAAGTTATCAGATTTGTGAGCACTGGGACCTCCTTAGTGTCCCTTTATTATCCTTCTGATGCCCATTGGCTCTGTACAAACAGGTTTTAAAGCAATAACCTGGATGCTGCCTTGAGTATAACAGCTGAGGGGCAATTGTGGAAGCCAGGCAGCAGGCAAAGAGGTAACTTCCACAATCCACCTGAGAAATAATGGCAGTTCAGGCCAGTGTGCTAACATTGACAGTGTGTAAGGGAAAGCTGTCAGGCAATACTTACTAAGGTTTTGTCCAACAAACTTGTGGAGTGTGGAGAAGATTGAGGGAGGAATGTGTTTTAGATAAAGGGTAGGTCAAGAACTTTGGTATGGTAAAACAGAAAATCATTTTTATATTTCAAATGGAAATGTTGAAAAGGCAGCTGGATCTATGATCCTGAAGTTCAGTAGAAAAATCCAGGTCAAGAACAAAAACTTGGGTGCCACTTAGATCTGTGGTAGAGAAGAGATGGTTTTACCAAGTGAGCCCTGAACCATTCCAGTCATGGTTAGGGAGATGAGGAAAACCTGGCAGAATAGCTGGAAAGAAATGGCCAGTGAGCTAATAATGAAACTGTGAGAATTTGGTGTCGTGACAATCAAGAGCAGAACTTAAGAGAGATGAAGATTAAACATTAGATTTACAAACACATGAGGCATCATCAGTCAATGGAATAGTCTGGCAAAAGCCGGATAAGAGTAGGCTCAAGGCCTGTGGGAGGTCCAGGATCAGAAGCAGCACGTCTGCACACCTCTTCTGAGGATTTTAACTGCGAAGAAAATGAAATTCAATAGTTACTGAGGTAATGGGGTCAAGTAAGAATTTGGCTTTGTTTCTTTTAATTTGAGAAAAAGAATGTTTGACCACTGATGGAAGACATCCCGCAAACACGGGAAAGCCGACTGTGCAGAAGACAAGAGTGTCAGACACAGTGATGAACTTGAGTAAGGGGGAGGGGACAGGGCCCAGCAAACAGCTGGAGAATTTGCCTGGAGCTGGGACGCAGACAGTTTGGTCAGAGCCACAGAAGAGGAAGCAGGACAGATACGCGAAGATAGCCGGATGGTGCAATGGGAAGTTGTGAAACTCCTCATTTCTTCTCAGCGAATTAGGAAGTAAGGCCATGTGCTGAGAATGGGGAGAGGGTGGTGTTACTGAAGCTTTGAAGAGAAACTATGGGACACTGATCTGGGAGGACTGGAGAGTACATGAACTAAAGGACTGGATTGTGAATTACTTTCCACACTAATGATGCAGATGGGCCATTCCTTCTTAATGTACAGAGACACCCGTTCACTGGGCCATGTCTCTGCCAGGCTCACATCCTCACCTGTTTGGGGACAGCAGGGCAGGGGCACTGAAGTGGGCTGGGGCTTGTCAAGCCAGTATCATGCAGGCTTCCACTGTCAGCCATGACACATTTTCTCCTGCCCAATCTTTAATGTAGCATAGAATCCCCCCGCTTTTGTCTAACTGTCACAGTCAGAATAATTTAGAGCATAACAACATGTCATGACCATTTAAATAGGGAAAGCTGGATCTAGGGCAACTGACACATTTTCACAAAGTGCTTGTTCATTTTCAGAACTGGGTATCATAGGAAGAATCTGTACGGACATGTCAGGTCTGAGGTGAAGAATCAGTGATAGGAGAAAAGACTTTGAATGGCAAGTTGAGTTCAGAAGTAAATTCATTTTCTGAAGTTTTGTAAACCACTGATTTAAAGTTATATTGAGAAAATACTATATAAGTGACTTACTAATAAGAAGACACATAAATCATGCTAAGACACCATCTACTATTATACCAAACAGAATGACAGTAAGTGAAAAATGCCTTAAAAAGGAGGGCGAGAGAAGAGTCGTTGGTGCACTTGGAGGCTGTAGGAGAACCAAAACCTGCCAGTGTCTCCTGTGAGCCGTGCTGGCATTTTCGTTGGCAGTTATGCCTAAAACAATGACACGCTGGTTCAGAGCTTGCTATTGTGTCACTCTATTCAATAATCATATTTTATTCAGTAAACATTTAAATCATATGATGTCTTAATTATCAATGGTGTTTTTCATAAAAGCATCCATTTTGTTTCTAGATGCTTTATGAAGCATCATTATTTTTTGGCGTTTTCCACTTAGGGAGAAAAAAATATTTATGGAGAAATTATCTCTAATTTTAAAGCACGAGTCTAACATGAGATATTCAATGTCAAATTCACGGGCAGATAATGTCTTGACTAAGATCGGTCCCATGTAGAGAAGGAGACACGCTCTAGAGGCTTCCGTCACTTGGACAATCACACGGTGCCAATTCAACATCTGGGATTCCTCCCTGTCAACAGCTTGATTCTAGGATTTCTTGCATCGTTGCTCCAAATGCCATCATTTTTTTCAAGAGCCAAAGTATCTGACTTGGATTTTAAAACACAGGTAGAGTTGGTGGGTACAGGGCTCCCCCTATTTGCTATAAATGCTGATCAAACCAGATATGAGTGGAAAGCAGACAAAAGCTAAAATCACAAAAAATAGCAACAAACTTTCGCATGTAAGAAGAGAAAAGGAAGCTATCTCCGATTTTTAGCATGTGCAATTTGGTCTTAATCGCTTTACATTCAAGTCGCTAAATTTAGGTGACTGCAGCTCCACATCTGAATAACTTCTCATTTAAATCCCAATGAAATGATGGTTTCCTGGTTAAAGGACTCGTGTAAAATTGGGTGGTCGTTACGAGTTGTGTCATTGCCAGGATCTCTGGCAACATCTCCGCTGGTCACCCAGCTCGTTCCCTGTGGCCCCTTGGAGAATAACACGAACGCTGCTATTTCCCCGAGAGAGTCAACGAGCCTCCGCCCCAGCTTCCCTGGCTCACAGCCCGACAGCCTCACATGCCCTGGGCTCACTGGGAGAAGGAGGCGCAGTCAGGCCGGGCCACGGGGACAGCCTCCTCTGTAGATGTTCCCCAGACCATGTGCCTGCCAAACCTGCCAGTGGTTCGGTGGTTCGGTGGTTCACACCTTGAACTAACTCAGATCAGCGTCGACAGAGGGGAGAGAGAGGTCGCTATGAAGTGTAAATAAACAAGGCAGATTCAAACTGGAAACGCTCATTGAGTAGCTGACATGCCCAACTATGTTATTTTCTGCCTATCAGTATGAGAGAAGAGGTGGTCTTTCATTGTGGTTTAAAGTTTTGCTTTGCTTTGTTTTGCTTCTGTTAATGAAATATTTATTATAAAGTAATGCAATGAAAAGGTCCTACTGAGGACACACAAAGCTCTCCACTGAATACCTTGAGTCACCCCTGCCACTCCAGAGTCCCCTGACCCCCTCCCTCCGGCACCTCCCTCTCCAATGCTTCCACTGGAGAACCAGTACTTGGGGGCATCCGCCAGGCCAGGCTGGCCTGTCTGCTCACCTGCCAGTATCACTGCGGGGAAACCTGGAGAGGAAAGTCAAAGGGAGGGATGGGGGACATCAATCGTACATGCACATCGTCAGCCAGGGAGGGAGCCGTTCCTCACATGACTGATTCATCATGAAGGAAGACATTCTCCTGGGCAATGGCATTTACGCCAGGATTTCACGGCTCCCTCAGAAACCGGAGATCTTGTAAAACTCAGGAGCAGAGGAGAGTGTCCGAACTTGCTTCACAGGAAAGCTCTGCCCCCGCCTCCCCCGGTGTATGGGCATGCAAAAAGTGCTTTCTGAAGGCGCTCTGGTATAAATTTAAAATACAACATGTCTGGAAATGTCAATTTTTAGCAACCAAATTCTTAAACAGAAGCAGGGCTAGACTGGAGAAAGAGCAGGAAGGTAAACTGTGGATGCAAATGATGGCCAGGTGCAGCGGTGGGGGCAGGGGAAGCATGGCTGATGAGTGAGGTGCCTGCAGAATCGGTAATAGGTCATTTCAGGTTGTTCCCTGATCTGGAAGGACCCTCCACA
The DNA here is from genome assembly GCA_004024845.1 of Tonatia bakeri. Classification (NCBI taxonomy): domain Eukaryota; kingdom Metazoa; phylum Chordata; class Mammalia; order Chiroptera; family Phyllostomidae; genus Tonatia; species Tonatia bakeri. Next base: position 152,839 of record PVIA01003183.1, on the reverse strand, counting down.
GCAGGACCTGGGAGTGATGTAAATGCAGGCTCATGTCAGAGAGAAGTAGGCTCGTGTTTGCTTTTCAGACTTCATGCCATTAACCCAGGTTTATTGTTCATGAAAACAGCAGGTGTCAATTCAGGGCAGTGGAATTCTTAGATGCAGTGAGAGGCAGTGTGATTATGTACCCACGGGGTGCTTCCTGGGAAGGGGGCAGAAACCAAAGCAGGGTCACTGCAGGACCACCGTGTTCAGAGACCCGGGTAGCCTGGCTCACATCCCTCCTGGAACATCTCCCTGTGGGGTCCCAGCATTCCTGCAGATCTGTCCAATGGGTGGCAGAAACACAGGAAGCTTCGTGCTCATTTCCGTGCTGCCCTTGGACATTCAGTGGAGAGAACCACAGCGCTCAGTGTCTCTGAGTCACCTGCAGGGAAAGGCCCGTGCATTCTAAGCGAAGATGCTTCTCACAAAAAGAAAGCACATCTCTTTCCAACCTCCATTAGGGACAAAGTTGATCAAGAAAGAGAGAAGCTAGACCTGAGCTTCTCTGGAAATAATGGATTATAAATAAAATGTCATCAAAGGTATATTCAGTGCTCTCTGTGGAGAACAAAAGCAAAGAAAATGCCCATGAGATCAGAGCGCATCATAGCATTATCACAGCTGGTTAGCCAGTGGAAAGACTGCCTCCCATCTTTCGGGTGAAGACAGAGTGTTTGAAGTAATAAAAACTCCTCTCCTAGCCACACAGACATTTCAGCAGGCCTGCGGTGGCACGTATGTGCGGCAGGCACAGTGCAGAGAGCACGCCCCCAAGGTGGGCCGCCGTGGGCTCATGGCAGGGAGCCGGGCCGGTCAGCCAGAGCCCGACCACTCTCCACCACCTGCAACCCGGCTGAGGCTCTCTGGGTGGTCAGACCGGCGGACTTGAAAGCATGCAAGGGTCGGACCCAACAGGGCCCGTGACCCATGGGGCACAGAGAGTGGAGAGTGGAGAGTTAAGGAGGAACTTGCTTGCTTTTTCCCTTGAGGAGTGCCATGGATATCGGTGGTGTTGCCTGGGATGTGAGAGGGGTTTGGAGGGCAGGGCGCTGGCCAGGGTGGTGAGCGCGACTTTCAGTTCCCTGATTTTGAGGTGCCTCTGGGGTATGAACATAGATGGGATGGAAGAGAAGTTGAATATATATATATATATATGAATGTTAGATAAATAGATCTATTTGGTCATAGAAAAGAAAGAACAAAGAATGCAAGATGTCTCAAAGAGAAGCCTGTCTGTCCCTAATGATAATCCTGCTTCATGTGATAAAATCTGCCTCACGGCCCCTCCCCCTGGAGAAGAACATTCTGGAGTAGAGCACAGTTCCTTGGTGGGAACATTTCCCAAATGCCCTCCCCACTGCAGAGTGGATTAGTGGACTGCATGTCACAGCAGCAAGGAGTCGTCATAGGCGGGCGACTACGAGCATGTCACTTATCTTTCTGTTCTCATTTCTGCATCCATACAGTGGACATAACAAAAGTGATCACACTATAGAGTGCTTATGAGCATTAATTGAGATAATAGTTGCAGAGGGTCCCAAGCAATGCCTGGGCATAGTGAGTACTCAGTGTTTTTGAAGTAAAATAAGGATGACTCCAGCTAACTCTCACTGAGCCTAGCTAGGGACCAAACGGATGGGTTAGAAGCTTGTTCAAGGTCACAGAGCAGCGTGAGAAGTCCCCTGGCGCCTCTCCAGAACCTGTGTGAATCTTCCTCTCATCGGTGTGTCCATAATGAGGGAGTTGTCAAAATTCATTTACTTTTGGAGGAAAAGTGCTTTAAGATCTTCTCATTTTACCATGAATAATAAAAATACATTCTTGTGTATCAGCAAGTAAGATCTGTTAGCACAGGTGTCCTGTATTTTATTTAAATCATAGAGTTACTACAAAAACGTTTTAGGTTAAGAAGCCAGTAACTGCTCTGTGTGCAATCTTGCCGAGAGTGGTAACTAAGAGGTCACCTGGAAGACAAACATAGGAATTAGGTTGGGGATTTGCAAACAATTTTGGCAACGGAAAAAAAAATTCCTCTTTCTCACACTCTTGGCACTGTTGCATGAGGAAAACTTGCCCTACTTCTCAGAATAGGCGCCTGGTAGAAGGAAAACTTCCTGTTGCAGTCACCAACCAAGTCCAACCCAAATGCACTGGGAGAGTGTTTTGGAAGATGTGGGTGATACAGCATGGAGAAGAACGCTGCAAGTCATGGTTTAGTGACGCGTGGGAAAAACAGCGTTCTTCCCTTCCTCATATTTGCTTTGTGTTTGTCTTCAAGCCTGAGACAGACCCTTCTTGTGTAACACATATAATGCATTTGTTGTTTTTCACAAAAGGGTATTCGTCCCCCTCTGCGAGCAACTTATAACCTGTGAAAGCTTTCCCAATCTTGTTATATAGCTCTCAAATATATTTTTAAATCAACCGTTTAAAACTATTTGAAAAATCTAACAGCATTGGAATGCTTCATTTTTTCCATTTTATAAAAATTTTGAGTGCAGTTATGATGAATTTATGTGAAGCAAAATATTTGCACAGATCCCTGGGCATGTTTCCTTGAGATGCATGTTAAGCTGCTATATTTTTTTATTAATAATGTTAAAGCTTTTGGTATATGTTATTAATTGCCCCAGAGAAACTATACCAATTTATACTACCCACCATCTGCTCATTAAGCTATAAAAGTCTGTCTTTTTCTAATGCCTTCCATATGCTTGATATTATCACTAAAAACATTTTGATAAATGATAAAATATAATTTTATTCTCTATTTTTAAAATTATCCATGTGGTTAAACATTTTCACATATGTTCAGTAATTATAATATTTCTTTTGTATTACAGGTTTGTGCCTTAATCTTTTCTTATTAAAATTTTATATAAACATACATATATTATGTGTTATAATATTTTTGACAGTGTATATTTGCTGTTACATTGCTCTTGTTTTAAAATATATAGAACTTGAGTTTTTTTTTAAGATTTTATTTATTTATTTTTAGAGAGGGAAGGGAGGGGGAGAGAGAGAGAGAGAGAGAAACATCAGTATGCGGTTGCTGGGGGACATGGCCTGCAACCTAGGCATGTGCCCTAACTGAGAATCGAACCTGCGATGCCTGGTTCGCAGCCCGCGCTCAATCCACTGAGCTACACCAGCCAGGGCTAGAACTTGAGTTTTAATATAGTTTAGTTTTCAAGTTTTCCTTGATCAGTTTTTCAATGGGTTTATGCTACAAAATGCATTTTGACTCTTTTATATTTTTACCTACTATATTTAACTCTTTAACTGAAGTACACTTCCTTTTTAGGTAAAATACATAGTTAGGGTTCTTATTTTGTCCATCAGAAAATAATCCAACAGTTTTCCCAGAAATAACTGTTTGATCACTTACCTTTCCTCTGGCCACTCGAGAGATGTCAGTGGAGCCACAGTTTTTAGAGCCCCTTCTCCAACACCAACAAAAGGACCAAAAGTAAATTCAGAGCAAAAACAGCGAACTCTACGCCATTAACAGGGATACATATTCAGTGGCTCCAGGGTCTGCGCAGTCATCTGTGCTCTCTCTCTTCCTGACCCTCTGTTCCTTTAGGAAATCCCCGAGTTTCCGCCTTAAAAACAGTCTGTCAGTTCTGTCTGCTGTTTTCCAGCTCGTCCTCTCGACGCCCCCACTTTCGGCATCTTCCTCTGTACCAACTTCAGTTGCCTTCACTGGTCTCCCCTCTCGCCAATTTCAACCATGCTAATATTTTTTCAATGATAACTTCTACCACCACGCTCTTTAGAGACCATTTTTTTCATCAGATCAAATATTTCCCACATTAAAGTTTACAGATATAAAAATTTTCCAAAATATCTGGCTATGATATAATGAAAAACCACTTCTACTAAGTCCCACTTGTCCTAGGTCAGCTTTTGCTGCCTTTGATGTCTCAAGTTCCTTTCAAACACGGCCAACCTAGCCAGTCTCTTGAAGTGCGGAGACAGGTCTTCCTCAGAAGGCAGTGACCTTGGGGAAGAAACACCCATTTTGTCCTGTCCACCCTCTTACCTTGCAGCTCTCCCCTTCTCTTCCCCTCCCCCTTCTCTTCTTCCCTCCGATTCTGAGTCGGTTTCTGTTATCAGCTCAAAACCAGCTACTACAGGAGAAGTAAAATGCATAGAATTAATTTTTTTAATCTTTATAATATAAGCAGATAAGCAGACAAATACTCTGGTAAAAATTAGGTAAAGCTTAGAACATGTTAAGTTAAACAAATTAGTTAATATGTCTAAAGTAATTTCTAGTATTTCCCACTGTGATCACATAAGTATTGTTAGTAAGTAGATTATATTACAAAAGAATATTTTATTTTTAGGTAAAATATTTTAACTTTATAGTACACATTCTAAATTTAATACAATAAATTACTGTAAATCAATGTACTATGTAATTAACCTTAAAATTTTTTTTGATATAATAAATGCAATCCATTATCAAATGTGGATGATACTGATATCATACTTTTAGGGTACTCATGTTAAAAACCTGGCATTAAATTTCCAGTTTTCTGTGTCGAGGTACATACACTGTTACCCTAAAAGTTGGTGCCACTTTTTAGCACAAAGTGGCAGCACTGTAGACAAACACATTCCTTTTGGGGACATGCTGTGTGAAGACAAAGCAAACAACCAAACAGCGTTAGAGAAAGTAGCGGGATGTGGGCAGACGTGAAAACCACACACAGGTTTCTGTGGGAAAACGCCAACCGAAAACCACTTTTTTAAATACTCATGATAACCAAATAGGGACTTCCAGCCAAGATAGAGGCATAGGTAGATACACTCTGCCTCTTCGCACAACCAAAACAAGGACAACGACAAAGTTAACAACAAGAAATAACCAGAATTGCCAGCAAATCAAACTGTTTGGAAGTCTGACCACCAAAGAGTTAGGGAAGGAAACACTCACCCCAGCCAGTAGGAGGGGCAGAGATGACTCCTGGCAAGGCGGTGGCTGCAGGACCAGGCCACCCCACATTCTCGTGTGGATAAACAAGGAGGAATAACTGGGGAGTGGGAAACAACTGGAGGAAAGGGAAAAGGTACAGGGAATTAGAAACATAGATGGTAGGTAGATGATAGACAGGGAGGTTAAGAATAGTATAGGAAACACAGGAACCAAAGAACTTATATGTACAACCCATGGACATGAACTAAAGGGGGGGAATGTGGATGGGAGGAGGTGTGCAGGGCAGAGGGGAATAAAGGGGGAAATGGGACAACTGTAAGAGCATAATCAATAAAATATATTTAAATATAAAAATAAGTAAAGTGCACATGATAACTGATGGTGAAAATTCGGTGGAGATGTTTACAGGAACTGGGTGGGTTAAAACACCATACAGTTATTTTCACAGTTCTGGGGACTGGACATCTGAAATCAGTTTCACTAAGTCAAAACTGAGGGCTCCTCAGGTCAGACTCTGTCCCTGTCCTTCAGGGGCGCTAGGGGAGAACGCCCCTTACTTCTTCCAGACTCTGACGCAGCAGGCGGTCCTGGACTGGTGACACATCGCCGCTGACATGGTCTCCTCCTCTGTATGTCCTTGTCTTCTTTTGTGTGTGTCCACTCTGCCTCCCCCTGTCACTTATCATGAGGACTTGGGTCTGTTACTCATCAGTAAAATGAAGGAAATGAGGAAACCAAACACAGGTGATGACACAGACAAGGCTGGAGGAGATTCTGCCGCATGAAACACACCAGGCACAGGAGACAGCTGCTACCCGACCTCAGCTGCACGTGGAAGCTGGAAAAGCTGAACTCACAGAGGCAGGGAGCTGAAAGGCTGGTGGTGGCCAGTGGCTGGGGTCACAGAAATGGGGACGCTGTTGGCCAAAGAGTGCAAACTGTTAGTTCAGAGAGTAGATATAAACACTGTCACCACACATGCCAAGGAGCCAGATGACTGTGCCTATCATTGTACAATGTACACATCTGTTAAATCATCATGTGCTCAAGAAACACACATAACTTTGTGCCACCTGAATATGCGCAGTTTTTACCCATCAGTCATACTTCAGTGCAGCTGCGGAAAAGGGCACTTGAGCTTGCATTCAGGGCTCCCTGGTCATCTAGGATGGCATCCTCCCCAAGCCCTTAACTGAGTCACGTTTACAGGAGTCTCACCACATGAGGCGACAGACACACAGCACCAGGTCAGGGCCCGATATCTCCGAGCGGCACCCATCAGCCCGCTCCACCCGTGATTTTGTTTTGTTTTGTCAATTTCCTCATGAGTTTATTTTTCCCAGCCCTTCCTTTTCATATTCTTGATAAGGATTAATAAAATTTACAAGGATTGATTAGTTCTAGATTATTCACATGACTAATTAATACAAATTAGTAAAAGAATTAGACATTATAGTAAGCACATGCTGATATAATTGTATATCATATATTATACAACTTATAATATTCTATACTATCTATTTGATTAAAAGAATCACAAACCCACATGTATCTACTATTTCTTTATATATTTCATCTGTGAAATAATGAAATCTTGTAATAGAAAATATGATAATTAAAACTATATATTACAGGTGCTTAAGGGGAAAGATAGATTTCTAAATCAGGGTCAAAAAACAGAAATTTACCGAAATTTAGAAATTTTAGTAATTTTACTAAATTACTAAATTCAGCAATTTAGTAATTTTACTCTAATTACTCTAGTTACTATTTTACAGGGTCGAAAAATAGAAATTCATGTATAGAAATCTTGTAATATGATAGGAAAGAAATCTCAAATAAGTATGGAATTAACAGATATTTTATAAATGATATTGTTACTGGCAAGTCATTTGAAGACAACAAAGAGAAAAAAGTATATCGTATTAATTAATTTATTTTTACCAAACTCAATTTCTGGTCAGTTAAAATTTTAAATAACATGTTTAAATAGATTTGTGTATATGTATAATACATTCTGCACTAATAGTTTAAAAATTACACATCAAAACAACAAAAAAGTCGCAGTATTTGACTCTTAGACGCCAAAGAAGAAACCAACAGACTGATAAAGTTCTGCCTTTGGAGGCCTCGAGTAGCAAATGACAGACAGCCGACCAAGAGCGGTCTGGAAAAGAGACACGTGTCATTTCAAACACCACGAAGCCCTGGGGTCGGCAGTTCCAGAGCTGTCATGAAGGATCCGTGATGACACCGAGGACTCAGCCTCTATAAGGACCCACGATGTTGTCCTGGGTTCATGCTGGTGCTTGTTCTTTGAGCTCCAAGCATCACTGTGAACAAAATATGCAGCCAAAGTAATCTATTTTTATCAGGGGAAAACCCTTGCCAGAAGCCCCCAGAACACTCTCCCGAATCCCTGAATGGTCAGAACTAGGTCACATGTTGATGGCTTTCAAAGAGCCCAGAGGTCTAGTACGTGGATGCAGAGAATCCTGGGAGCTGGAGCCTGCCAGGGGGCAGAGAGAGGGTCCTGAGCCCCTTGTGCCAGCTGGTGGGGAACACGGGAACACAGAGGGTGGTGGTCACCCTGGAGTCCAGGCACAGTCTGCTCCTGAGGGCGATGTTCCTGGAACCCAGATACCTGACATTGAAAATCAGGATGGAAAACAATATTGTAGTACTGATGGCATAATAAATAATACCGCACTTCAGGTAGGAAAAGTAAAGAAATTTACAGGAATTTATGTCTTAGAAAACATTTTTTAATTACAACATTTTTAAAAGAATGGATTAACTTTTGAAATAGTAATATAAGTGTAAATATACCTACTAATAAAAAGAAGTAAATATTGCATATTTAATTATGTAAATATAATGAATACATTTCCTTATTATTTATTTTCCCAATCTAACAACACAAAATTTATGTGTTTCCTTAAAATTGTTTTAAAACACATGTAATAATAACTATAGACATTTTTGACGTGGGAGAAAATCCCAAGGATCTTCAGGTAATGATGTGGAACAAATGCTCTCCCAGTGAGATGTCCCTTCACAGCTCCCACAGACAAAGGAGAAAGCAGGGATATTATGGGGCTTTTGAAAAAAGACTTCTGGGGTCACCTGCTTGCTGTTCCGATGCCATTTGCTCCCATTTTTTTGTTTCAACAAATGTGACTAGAACACCTTCCCATCCATAGTAAATGACTTTTGTTCAATGTAATTTATGAAATGTTCCCAACATGAAATAACCCTTGGGTGAGCCATTTTCTACCCATCCATTAGAACCAATAGCTCTCTGTCTGTTTCATAAAATTACCACCCAAAGCAGCCCCAGCCTATCAGATTACATCATCTCCAAACATCAACTGCTAAAAAAAGTTCCCTTCATTTTTAAGAGTACTTAGAGGAATGATTCATTTTTTTAAATCCTTTTTTGTGGGGGCCTTCTAATTTTGATAACTGAACATAAATCATTGTTTATCATGCATGCTTTTAAAGAGATAATTTGACAACATGGATCAACATTTAAATAAATATTTCCTCAGATTTAGCGTTCTTCTGCCAGTGTTTATTCTCAGGGGAGACTCAGGCTAGCAAGCAAACATACACACCGAGGCTTGTACCCACGAAAACAGACCGGTTAGATGCACTGCACCGCAGGCATAGCCAGCCTGCATCACAGCCAGCCAACATCTCCGTGTCCTGAAAACGGCAGCTTCTTCTCCGCTCACACTGCGGGCACACGGTGAGTAGACGGGGCTCTGCATCACACGTCCTCACTCCAAGACCTGAATCTCCGGTGTTGTCTCCATGTCAGAAGAAAAACGCAACTCTTGAGGAAGGCAAGCTGGCGCTTTGGTGCTCTAGCCTCCAAGGGACAGATGGCGTTTCTCTGAACAACTCACCCCACCCACCCTTCCAGTGAGGCAGTGACACTCCGCCCTGCCCTGTGCTTCAAAGGGGGCGAGTCCAGAAGATCTGGGTGACCAAGAGCGCTGACGACCATCACCACACTCCTTCCTCTCCTCCATCTGCTAAAAACTGACAACCGCCAAAATCCAGTTACCAGTGGAGAGTGTGGAGTATGTTGCAGACGCGTGTGTTGTAATCCTAGCTCGCTGTTTTTAGGTGGCTCTAAACTTCTTGACCTAAAATATTTCCGGTAAATATTGTCGAGGGAATAGAATGTTGTTGGCTTGTGTGTGATATCTGGTCTCATTCACTTAAATTTGTATGTAGAAATACATGCGGGTGTGAAAAAAGCTCTAGAAAAAAAGCTCAGCTCCAGTGGCTGCTGCCGCTGAGGAGGGTGGAACCCGACAGAATATCAGTGCCTTCGTTCCGCTGCTCTCATCTCCCTTCCCGCTTTTCTCTAAAGAAGGAGCATGTGTAAGTCAACATTCCACAGAGGGCGGGATGGTAGTTCCGTTAAACTCCCCATTGGGCCCATGAATGGCTTTTCCTGATTATCACTGTATTTCCAGATGCTCTTTGCTGGAGTATGGTTATCTGTTGATTTTGTACACTTACCTTGAAATCAGCCAATTAAAAATATTCTCTTATTTTTGTAAATTTATTAGTACTTATGAGTCTAATGCTTTTACTACTCAAAATTAATGATAATGGTATTAACTTCTTTTCAGTAGTCATTAACTGTACTTCCCCTTGCCATCTACCGAAATAATCTGGGCTTACTGATTGTCATGGATAATAATGTGGATGAGACAAAAGCTGGCGTTGAACTAGCCCTCCACGGAGAAGTGGACTGAAACGGTACAGGGTATATGAGGTGACAGTTTGCATCACTGGGCGTGGATGATACAAGAGCAAAGTCCCTGGACAGCAGAAATGACTCCTGCGCCCCACGTCCCAGTCAGCCGGGCTCTGCGCCTGAGGACACCGTCCCAGGCAAAACGCAAAGCACACACCACGGGACTGAGGAAATGAACTGGGGTCTGAACAAAGTGGGCCGTTTGGATGAAAAACACACCAGTTCCTGCCGTGTGTGAGTCCGTCCCAAAGCCTTGCTTGAGCTCTAGGTTGTGTGTGTGCAGGAGGAAACACTACAAACGCAAACAGATCTCTCACTGTGTGACGAAACGCCTTCACGGACAGACCCAGCCTCACAGACACGAGGACATGCCTCCACCCGCTAGACGCTCTAGGAGTTTGGGTCCCAACTCTGGCCTCCAGTTTCAAACATTTGAATTACCATCTATTCTTTCAAAATAAGAACAAATCATCTCTCTCCTGACACCACATATATTTTACTCTAACTACTTGAATTTGTGAATTCTGCAAAAGAAATGCAGTAGCATCTACTCTTGGTTGAGGAATTGCAGAACAGATCACAGAGCACCTGGCAGCCCTTCAAGGCGGAGACTTCTTTAAGACACACTGAGTTCATTATAATTGCATCTGAAGAGTTAAAGAAATGCAGGAAAAAGCAACAATAACAGTGGTGGTAGGCAAATTTGTCTTGTTTCTTACTTTAGTGGTAAAGCTACTATGTGTGTGATGATGGCTGTTGATTTCAGATTGATGTTCTTCACCAAGATTTAGAAATACACTGCTCTTTCCTGGTCATTCAGCCCTTCACTGAGAGTCCCCGAACCACAGTGAACTTAAGATGACAACATGCCACCCCCGACCTCTGCCCACACACACCCATGAGAATGTGAGAGCAAGTGGACATGCCGATTATTCAGATCTGCTATTTCCAACCGGTTTGGAGCTGACAACACACTCGCCCTGCCTGAAATCAAACCCAGCACTTCTTTCCCCTCCAGCCAGCTCTTCCTGAAGGGCCCAGTGTGTCAGGAAGCAGAGGGACCCCCACTGAGGTGCTGGCCCCGACCTTGGAGTCTTTGCAATAGGCACACAATGGGCACTCGAGGGGCAAGGAAGGCTGTGCAATGGAGCGACTGTGATGTAGGTCCTCTGGCTCCCTTCCCCCTCCAGCGTGCAGACCAAGCTGCTGTCCTCACCTGCACAGCAGAGCTTTCGTGTGCGTGTTTATTTATAGGGAAATGAAGGGAAGTGGTGATTTCCAGCCTATTTAATACATGAACAGGGCCCGCACCCAAAACACTTGAAGAAATCCACAAACTTCCCTCCAGAAAATACAGCTTGGAGCCCCAGGTGACCAGGGAGCTCAAGCAGCTGGAAGGCACGTGAATGACAGGGGCCTTGTCGGTTTGCTCCTGGGTGCAGCGTGCCGGAGGAGGTGAATTTCACCTGTCTGTAGGGGCAGAGCCGACACCCAGATCACAGTGCAGAAGGCAATGAGACAGACTCTAATTAAAGAAAGAGTAAATTGGCGACACGTGTCTGTTCCTTCCCTTTGACTTTATGAAAATACAAAATTCATTATATTTTAATGATCCAGTTTAAGGCAGGTACACACAAGTTTCCCTGAAGGAGCCCTGTGGGCGTGTATTTTCAAGGGAGCTACTGACCCCCGGAACAGGCGCTCCGTGAACCCGGGCAATTAGCTTTTCCAGCGTACAGCATGAAAAGGGACCGCCTTTAGGAATGCTGGGTAATTCCTGGCAGAACCTTCATCCTAAATAGAAGAGATAGAAAGTCACTTGAGCTGTACATAAAATGCAATGATACTTCTTGGTAATTGTTTGAATTGTAATGAGAACGAAGGTATCTGCTGTAGAAAGCAGGCAATTTAAATTTATTAAAGTCAAAAAGGAAAAGTCCATTTTAATTATTCATAAGCTACATTTATTTGTATTGTTAGGCGACGCACGTTTTCTTCCACAAATCTGTCATTTTACATGGTTTTTGGTTATATCAATATTTTCATTTAAAAATTAAGAAACATATTTTTTCCCCAAAATGTGAGACACTCTCCTCCAAAAATATTACCCGCATCTGCCTCTCGAAATGTCCTCATGAATTTAAATCTCTCATCTGGCACAACCAGGGGAGACAAACTTATGGAGGGTGCAGGCTGGCTGGTGCAGGCTGGCTGCTGTAGGCGACAAACAGCCCCTTATACCAGGACAGTGGTCAAGGGCGAAGGGAGTGGTCCGAGGGTCTCGGCTGCCCCGCCTCTGATGAGATTTGTGACGAGGCAGAGCCTCCTCATGGCCCGTCTTCTCTCTCCGTTTGTGGAAGCACAGCCTGGCGAGTGAGAATGCTCAGAGTCCCGTGACGTGAGTGTTTGGGAGTATGAAATTTTAATAGTTCTTATTAAGAGTGCAGCAACCCAGGGAGGCAGAGGCATTTATAACAATAATAGTAACAACAGAGGTGATCTCTAACTCCTAAGAATGTGCTAGGCAAATGTAAGTGATTTATTTCTTCTCAGTTTCCAAACAACTTTGCGAGTTGGAACTACAAAGGTGGACTGGCCAGGGATGAAAATGATGATGGTGATGAAGATGATGAAGTGGAGGTTGGTGATAATATTCAACAATAATATGCCAGAGTAGCATCAAACGTTGTAGTAAGAGCTACAATTCTCAAGCCCCATTTTAGGGACAAGAAACACGAGGTTCCAGCGTTTGAAGACCTTGTCCGTCCCACGTGGCTAGAGACAGGAGCTTCAACCCCATCCAGCCTGAGTGAGGGTGGGGAGCGGACAGAGGCAGGACGTGGATGAATCCAAAGGAGCGTCCCAGTGGGGACCTGGTGACTGGGGTGAGAAAGAATTTCACAAGCGTGGAGGCTGCCGAGCAATGGGTGTGGAAGAAACTCCGAAGGGGCCCTGAGCACTGTCAAGGGCACAGGTCTGCTCTTGCTCAGATGTCAAGGAAAGTCAAAGAAATAGAGAGTAGAAAAAGCAGATTGGTGTTTTATTCATGGAAATTCATCCATAGTTTTTAGTTGCCATTTATTGACATCATGGTGCTTTAAAATGCTGCATTCTTAAAGCATCTCCATTCTTTGGAGGCTTGCTCCTGCTTCTCCTCAAGCGAAGACTGACGAATGGGCCAGCCGAACCGTCCGCACCACCGCAAAGTGTGGGAAGCATTGCAAGCATCGCGTGAGAGGGAGTTACTCCCATTTGTTCTCCCTCCTGGGCCACAGCAGAAGAAACGCTCACAGGCAGCAGAGGGGCCGACTCCCACCAGTCGGGGAACTGCAAAAGGTTGTAGATAACAGATGCTCTCTAGTCCAAAGGCCTTGGGCTATCGGCAAATGATAGTCAACCCGTTATCATTAAGGACTTAATTAATTATCTAAGTTGTAAACGGTAGAGGTGCCTTGATTTTCTTCTGGTAGTGCACCTCCCCAGAATGCTCTGAGCACCTCCCACAGCGGGAGAGAGACAACAGTTAGTACACTTGGCATTTCATGAAAAGCTCCTGGTGAGTCACCTGGAGGGAAGTGGGTGTTACAGGCTATCACAGCACCCAGAGTACCCGGCTGGTGGTCGTCTCGCGCCCTCCCTGCGGGGCCGTGTGTGTGACGGGAGGGGTGACAAGTCCTGTGTCAGCCTGCTCTGGCAGCCCCAGGCCACCCGGAGCGACTGCCCTTTACCTCCTCTGGTCACACGGAGATGACACCCTGACAAGGGGCACAGAGCAGACCCAACGCACCCGAGCCTTATCACTATAAGACGGAAAAGACAGCTGGACATGAGGGACCCTTAAAAACACCTTTGCTACCGGAATGGCAGTGCCATCTGCCATTTTCACTTTGTCTTCTTTCTCCTCAAACACTGACTGCAGAAGGGCTTTCTGGAACGATGGGGCAGCTGCTTTGCCCAGGACTCAGCAGAAGCAGCCCACCCCTCCAGGCACCCAGGCCCGAGCTGCCCCCTCCTGTGGCTGCCGAGGGGTGGCCTCCCTGCAGGTCCTGCAGGAGGAGAGGATGCAGAGGAGGATGAGCAGAGGTCAGCTGGCCCCCCGAGGAGCTGCTCCACACAGATCACTGCCCTGCGGTTCCCGCCTTTGCCTACTCGCTGCTGCCGGCCGACAGCTCCGAGCTCTGGGTTCTTCCAATCAGCTCATTGTATCTACCAGTGTCAGAGGCACTGCGCTCCCTTGGAGCCTGTCTCGGGTCACGAAGAGTCAGATTTCCTCCCTATCTGGGGCACCGAGCCCAAAATACCTGACCATCTCTGCCACATGTATCTCATCTATTGTAGGAGGTGCAAAGCGTTACAAGAAGGTTCCTCCCTTCAGTATTTTTGTGCCTTCCAAGATAATGAGGATTTTGTTCTAAGTCATTTCAATATTTGAGGTCTCAGTAATGTTTGTATAATTCTTTACAAGGAGAAGTATCTTAGATAATCCCAGTTGATCCCCAAACAACTGTTCAGTATAGGAAGGCGAGAGATTGTAATTTCTCTTTTACTGATCTCTCAACCCGTGCACCAATACCAGCTAAACTTCACATCTCTTCATCCGTGTCTGAAATGAGAACATTTCTTCCCCGTCACCCTGGTCTCCTCCAACGCGAGTGACGCTGCACTTGTGCTCAGTCCAGTGCCGTTCACGGGTCTCACAAACTCAGGGGAGGTTCTGAGTTCTTTCATTTCCTTTTCTAACCAGCATCGTGGCACCAAGTTTGGTTGCCATGACCTGAACCATACATAGTCTACCTTTTCTTCACGTCCAGTGCTGGGCCACCCCTCAGTTTGGCTACAGACTGCATCCCAGGGGCCAGACTGCACACAGTAACTGCTGGACAGAACTGACTGTCCCGAAGTCCAGCTCTGCTTGGGTCACTCCCATGGCTCATGCATCCTCAACAGTTCTGCCCTTGGCCGTGCATTAAAGTCGGCCTTCCTGTCATGAGGTCCACATCTGCAGATTCAACCCACTGCAGATTGAAAAAATTTTTTGAAATGTTACCTTGTTGCTAAAATGTACCATGTAGTTAGGCCTTCAATGATTGCATCCTAAACAATGCAGTGTAACAACTATTTACACAACATTTGCTTTGTGTTAGGTATTATGATTTATCTAGAGGTGATTTAAGGTATATGGGAGGATAAATGTAGGTTATACGCAAATGCTACATTCATTTCTATAAGGGGCTTGAGCATCTCCAGGTTTTGGTGTCTGAGAGTGGTGCTGGAGCTGCAGACACTGAGGGAAGTCTCTAATATAAATTCTAATGTGACATTCAAGGCCTTCCATGACCGAACCGACATTCCTAACCTATGGAACCAGTAACCAACCCAATGGTGGTGATCCTACTATTAATAACAGTTCATATATTAATGCACTTACTGGGGTCCAGGCCTTATAGGTATCACTAGAATTCTCAGAATAATATCACAAAGGTAGTATATGCATCTGCTAAGGCTGCCGTAAGAAAACACCCACAGAATGGACAGCTTAAACAATAAGACTTAGCTCGCACAGTTTTGGAGGTCAGAAGTCCAAGATCAAGACGTGGACAGGATATGACTGGCAGGTGACCGCCTCCCTGCCTGTCCACATGTGGCTTTTTCTGTCTATGTGCATTGCTGGTGTCTCCTCTTCGGAGGCCACCAATCCAGTCGGATTGGGGCCCACCCTTGTGACCTTATCTCTGCCATCACAGTGGGGATCAAGACTTCAACATAAGAATTTTAGGGGGCACCATTCAGTTCATAACAGATATTATTATTATTGTAGTCATTTCATAAGACAAAGTTCGTATCTTTGAAAATCATACAACAGGTTCTGTGAGAGCCAGGATTCTAACCAAGGTCTTCCTGACCTCACTTAACATACCATGTATTTCCAATATTAATTACTCTGTAACCAATTTCTGGAGAGGCGTCTTTGATTATGAAGGTCTGTTTGCCTGGTCTCCCCACCTCTTCCCTCATCGCCAGCCATCCGAGCCCGACATAACCTACAAAGGCCCCTGAAGAGCTCGCTCTGCCCCCTGGAAACACTGAGTCAATCCTCCAAACTTCGGGCTTCTCGTCCATTCTCTCTAAGAAAACACAGGATCCCTACTTCTCTTTTAGTCCGGCTTACTGCATGAAATGCAATGCACGTTGCGTAAGGAAAATCCACCCTCTTCAGTGTATATGTCTGTGAGGTTCGGAAAGTGTGCACAGCCTCAGAAGCATCTCCACAGTCAACACGCAGAACTTCTCCAACACTCAACGATTTTCATGTGCCCAGCCCCCCACCCAGGCAACCGCCGATTTGTTTTCTGACACACATGTCTCTATAGTTTGGCTCGTTTCAGATTGCTGTGTAAATAGATTCGTATGGTGTGAAATGTTTTGAGTCTGGCTTCACGTCGTGTAACGGATTTGATTTCCAGCTGTGTTGTGCATAGGAGAACTCTGCTTCTCAGTATTGCTGAGTGGTGTTCCACTGTCTGGGCGATGATCCTTTTATCGGGAAAGGGGCGTTGTGCTGTTTCCAAGCCTGGGGAGGACACAGGAGGCTGCTATAGACACTCACATGCAGGTTTTGTGTGACTCTACCTTCTCATTCCTCTGGCAGGGCTGCCCCGAAGTAGAGTTGCTGAGTACAATGGGAAGTCTAGGGTATTCTCCATGACATACTGCAGAAAATAATCTAAGACAATCGACTTTACAATGGAGCTGAAGCCAACTCCAGAGGAACTGCCCCGTGTGTCTTCTGTTTCAAAACTTGGGGTGTTAAACCCGGACAAAACAGCCCTTCCACCGGCCTCACGCAGCCGAGTCTCGCAGAACTTTCCAGGGTAACGAAGAAGCAGATACTGCGACTCCAGGGCAGACGACTGATGGGCTGGAAATCGCAAACACTGTTTCCAGTCAGCGCCTGCCTCTCGTTGCCTGTGCCAGCAGGGGCCCCTCCCCACCCCCCGCCCGTGGACGGAACTGCTCTCCCCCGCCCCTTGCCCATAAGCGCCTCTGCCTTTGTCTCTAATCAGAGCACTGTTTGGGTTTCTGCCTGAATTACTAGTGCTTCCAGAACAGCTCTTCTTTTTCATCTCAACTATCAGCATCAGGATAATACTATTTACTACACTGAAGACTTCATTTGCATCACACTAATTTTCCTGCCAAAGTCCCCCGAGTCCCGCCCAGGACCTCACATCTCCTTCACTTGGAGTCTTTCTGAGATCTGCAGAGTCTGTCCCAGGTCTGTCCTCCTGTGTCTTGCCGTAGGCATCTTCGAACAGTGTTGATTGTTTATTTTGTCTAATGGCAATCAACTGGGATTTGTCTTAATTTTTTCTAGTGATTGAGCTGAGACTAGAAGTTTCCGTCCAGAGAAAGGGTCTGTTCTTCACGTTGCCCTGGATCCCTCAGTTGACGACCCCAGCGTCGCTGAGGATGCTGACCTCCATCACTAGCCTTCTCCTGAAGAGAGTTTAATAACTACCCTGGGGACTCACAAAGATTTTCTTTTGCTTTTCTCTACTGACTTAAAACTTGAATCTTTTGTTTCATATTATGAAAATCTCTTCTAGTCAAATTTTAAAAAAATATATAGCCCTGGCTGGTGCAGCTCAGTGAATTGAGTGCCAGCCTGAGAACCAAAGTGTCCCAGTTCGATTCCCAGTCAGAGCAAATGCCTGGGTTGCAGGCCAGGTCCCCAGTAGGGGGCGTGAAAGAGGCAACCACACACAGATGTTTCTCTCCTTCTCTTTCTCCCTCCCTTCCCCTCTCTCTAAAAATAAATAAGATCTTTAAAAAATGTCTTTTGTATGTTTTCTTCTAGAAGTTTTATCACTTTAGATTTTTACATTTGGATCCATGATCTTTTTGAAATAATTTTTATATGTGATGCAAGGTATAGGTGGAGGTCACTTTTATATGCGGATGTCCAGCTGTCCTAGCACCATTTGTTTAAAAACTGTAATTTCCCCATCAAGTTGTTTTGCTGATGTGTGCTAACCATATATTTGGGTCTCTATTTGACTTTCTCTTAGGTTTCACTGGCATACACGTCTACCCTCTCTGCAATATCGTGCCTTATTATTGTAGCTTCATTATTCATCTTGAAATAAAGAGTGTGAGTTCCCCAGCTGTTCCTATTCAAATTATCTTGTTGTTTTAGTTTTTCCCATTTTCACATATACTTTAGAAATATTTTGTGGAATTATATAAAATTTCTCTTTAAAATTTGATTTTTATGTCAATTTGGGGTGATTCATGTCTTAACTATATTAAGTCTTTCAATCCATGAACATAGTATATCTCTATATTAATTTAAGTCTTTTTTGAATTATCTCAATCTTGGTAATGTTTCTACATTCAGATTTTCACATATATTTTTGTATTTAAATCTAAATACTTTATAATTTTTGGTACTATTATATATGGTGCTTTTAAATTTCAGATTCCAAATTTTTATTGCTAAATATATATATATAGCAATAAATATATAAGAAGGCAATTGATTTTGTATTTTGATCCTCTGTTCAATGATTTTGCTCAGCTAACCTACAAATTCTAGTAGCTTTTTCGATGATTTTGTTGTGATACTTTGCATAAACTCTTTGAAAATAAAGACCATTCTATTTTTTTCCCTGTCCATTCTGTATTCTTTTTCCCCTCTTTTCCCTGCAACATTGCACAGGACCGGACCTCCAAGACCGTGGCAAGCAGGTGAGATGAGAAGAGAAATCTTCCCTATTTCTGTCACTCTTTTGTAGCTGACGTTCAGAGTTCAGGGTCAGCTATAGGTTTTCATTGATTCATGCCCTTCATCAGGCTGAGGCCCTTTATTCTCTAGTTTGCTCAGAGCTTTTAGTATGACTTTGAAGTTTGTCAAATGCTTTCTCTGCAACTATTCGAATGATCACATGTTAATTGTTTTGGCTTTTGATATGTTGAGTTATATTAAATATTGGGCAAATGTAAAATAAAACATTCACAGGACAAAATTGGCTTAACCATCATGTATAATTATTTTAATACATTGCTGGACTGTATTTGCTACTATTTTGGGGGGAACTCTCTTGTATGCATGCTCATGAAAGATGCTGGCACACAGCTTTCTTATGATCCCCTTGTATTTGGCCTTAGGATGATGCTCATCTCATAAGATACATTAGGAAGTGTTTACCCCTGTTCTGTTTTCTGGAAGAGTTTTGCAGAGCTGGTGTTGTTATTATTTCTCCTTACGTCAGTTAGAATGACTGAGTGAACTCACCTAGCCAAGAAGTGAATGCTGCTGTGTGCCCTCTGCTTCTGCTGTTTGTGACAATGTGATGCCACACGGGGAGGCCAGCTACTTGCCCTTCCCTCCCCACCCCAGCATTACTGTTCTTGCTTGCCACCTGGTGCTCACCAGGGGTGAGAGCAGGGGGAGTCCCAGCTCAGTCCGAGGTGCGCTGGCGGTGCCAGGTTCTGGGAACAGGGCTTGGCTTCTTCAGCGGTTTACAAGTCCTTCCAAAAGCGGCCAAATTTCGTGCTCTGAAGGCAGCTGGATTCACCACCTCTCCTTGAGCACTTTGCCTTTGCTCCTTAGGACAGAAGCGCCCAAAGGGTCTTCATGCTTTCCAGTGGCACAGCCCCTCCCCTCTCCCAAACCTGCACTTTCTGTCTGGTCTTGCTCTGGGACCCTGGTAGAGATCAGTGAAGACTTCTTGAGTGGACCCCCCATGTCAGGAACTCCCAGGGTTTCTCCAGTCTCACACTAGCTCCCTGCAATGACCCATGGACTGAACACTTGTGACTCCACCCCAGCTGAGACACTGAAATCCTCAGGTAGTGGTGTTAGGAAGTAGGGCCTTGGGGAAGCGATTAGGTCATGAGGGTGAGCCCTGCTGAATGGAATCAGTGCCCTCGGGCAAGAGACCCTGAGATCCCAGGCAAGGTTACAAGGAGAGACAACAGCCTGCTCTCTCGAAGCCAGCTTTCAGCAGAACCTTGACATGCTGGCACCCAAATCTCAGCATTCCAACCATTAGAAACATGAAAGATTAAAGTTTGTTGCTTGTACCTCATTGAGTCCCTGTGATAGCAGCAGCCTGCCCTCACATCCTTTGTGCTGGGCTGCAGGTAAATAAATCTCCCACCCCACCCCCGTGGAGAAGCCTGCTTCCCTCAGATGTCCTCAGTAGCTCTGCTACCACGGCTCTCTTTTAGTTTCAAGAAAAATTATTTTTTTCTACTTTTTTTGTGGGTACATGGACATTTTTTTCAGCCTCATGAATCCTTTCCAGAAGCAGAATCACTGGTTTGGAGGGTACCCAAACAAAAATCGGGGAACAAAGCAAGAGATTTATTACGTATATTAGTATCTCTGAGTTGATAGGTAGGTAGCTGGGCAATGCTTTCACCTTCACTGTAACATCAGGGTCTGACTGCCGTCCTCACCGCCTCACCCACGTGCACAGCGCGGGTTAATAAGAGACACATTGAAGCTGCTGGGGAAAAACACAAAATGTCAATGTGCTCTTTTCCTGTCTCACTAAATCGAAAACAAAGCAGCCCCTGCACAGGCTGGCCTTCAATTACAGCACTTGAGCATTTCCAGAAAACGATCCATCAGCAAAGAGGTTCCAATGGCTCCTAATGTCAGAACGTCCCACATATCTTAATATTTTTAACCTCCTTTAATAGTTTCTTCATTGGAATGCATCTTTCATCTCAGATGAGCTCTTTCCTATGTGTGACTCAATGTTGGAAACGCGTGTTTCGCTTTCCCAGCAATTTTGCTGTTATTTAAATGAGCAGGAGGCACACAGAAACCCTTTGGTCAGCATTTCCCCTGTGGGGATGGGGAGGTGGGGGAGGAAGGGGCGGATCGGGCGTGATGGAAGAGTACTCAGCCCAGCTATTGTTGGAGTCTAAAATTTCCTCGCACTTGAAACACCCCATTGATACTCACAGGCTGGAAATAGAGAGAGGCAGGGCCCAGGCAACAGAGGGATGAATTGTAATTGCTAACTTCTTTGGAGCGCATTTAAGCGTGTAGCAGCAGAAGGCGTCTTCTGGGGAGTCAGCCTGCGAGCAGGCGGCGCGAGATGGCTCCTGGGTGGGACGGAGCCCGTGTGGGAGCGGCTCACGGAGAAAAATTACCATTTTGTGTTTATTACTTTGGCTACTTTCAGTGCCGTAGGAATAGACTCTCTAACGCATTACAGAGCAATTCCCCCACAAGCTGACTCTGTTGCTTGGTAAACGGCTTTCGGGGACGTCTCGGCCGGCTTTTAACGACAATTGCCATCCCATTTTTAAAGGTTATTTTAGTGCTTTGTCAAATCATATGAATAACACAATCTCTCTCTCAGATTAAAAATAGATACGTATATATATTGGACATTCTGTGGTGAAATGTGTATTCTTAAAAAACATGCCGGGTTTTTCCTGCTCTGTATTTTTCATTTGTAAGCTCTGGTGCAGTTCCGTTTTCTATCTTTGACATGATGCTAATCTCACAGTTTAGCTTTGCTTCTTTGCATAATAAGATAGTAAGATCTTCCCGAAGCCACGACTGGGAAGGTCGCGCGTGCTTCTCTTGGGCAGAGTCCCGGGTACAGGTGGGTGCCCTTCCGCCAGGTGCACTGCGGCCCCCTGGCTGGAGGGGAGCGCAGCTTCTGTGACATGCGCAGTAGTCTACTCGGAGGTCCTTCATCTTGACATGCCTGAGAGTCATTTAATATTAAATGAGATATAGAAGCTGCACTTTCGTATTTCCTTCATTTACATGGACGACAGTCAGAGGGAGCCATTTGGCGGCGTATTTACCTGAAGGGCACATTCCTGCGAAGACTAAATGGTACCCCAGGGCCACTTACATCCTGTGTCAGCGGAAGAAGCTACTGGGCGGGTTGGGTTTCTATTTTCTACTGAAGGCCTATTTTCCCCAGTAAAGTTACCATTGCGGTGATTATTTTTATCAATTGAATTCCTGTTCTCCAGTGAGCTAATTATGTTAATTACACCATAATGGAGAAATCAGCAAAGAGAGAGGTATTTAACATTTTTCCCCTCTAACTCTTGGAAGATGTGGCCTTTTAAAAAATATATTCAAGTAAATATATTCACTAGAGAACAGAATTAATGTGATTCTGGAGCACTGCATGAAGAGATTAATTTTTAGCTCTTTCTTAGAATAAATGGTCTGAATTTTTAATACTGTTCATTAATCTATAACTACTATATAATGCTATCGTGTTATTGCATATTATCACCTTGGCATTGCTGGATCTTGAGAAGTGATTTCTGTGCAATATGCTGGGTACAGAAGACCAGCTGTAGATTCCAGCAGCGGGTGTGCAAGAGTTGGCGTAGCGAGCGTGCTGCACGTGGCCTTTGTGGGGGGTTCTCAGAGTGAGCACAGTTCTTTTGGCCTGTTAGGAACTTACACACATCTTAACTATTCTACTGTAAACTTTTGAAAGTTGAGAACCTCATTGATCTTTGTATGTTACGTGCTTACTGTTATAAGTAGCACACAGTGAGTGTTCAAAGAATGCTTACTAAATCAGTGGGTGAACGAATGAATGGTGTTTGGACGAGGCAAAAATCTTTAATTCACTTGCGCGAAGGCTTTGCGAGTCTGACTTTGAAGTTGTTTTCTGTACTTTCAGTATCATTGGGGACATTGATTGGAACAGTACAGACGCTTGCAAAGAGCAGGCTTTATTGTTTTTCTCCTACATGGGCTTCAAACTATGCTTGAAGGGTTTTTTTCTTTAAATTTTTACTTGATATATAGTAACTTGCTTCACAGTAAAAATTCAGTTATTAAAATATATGTACCATTAGATAAGATTCAGTTCACCAAAACCTCAGCTTCTCACATTTAAACCCAATGATACATTATTACCAAATGTAATTGGGATACATGTCACTCCCCATCTGCCAAGGTGTATTACTTGATTTGGTCTTTGCATACTGGTGCATGCTGGGATTTTTTAGATTATCTATTTTATGATGAAAGTTGGGAAAATCCACATTATCTTTCTATATTAAAACTCAAAGCAGCTGTGTAATGGAATAGAATGCACATTTAAAAGTAAGTTGGAAGAGCGACTGCAAATAAATACTAAAGTCAGAAGAGGCCACTATTGACCATCTAGGAAATGCTTCCTCTTCTTCATCGGCCTGGAGTTACTTCTCTGGAACTGTGAAAAAACACATGTGATGCAAAACTCAGGGACCTCGAGACTGAGGTTCAGATCTTACGTCTTCCTCTTAACAGGTGTGACCGTGAGTGGTCATCCCCACATACCCGAGAGGAGGTGGGTGCTTGCATAAAACTGGAGCAAGAACCCCTCAACCACAGGTTTCCTGTATTAAAATAAACACCTGGGCCATCCTCAGCCCAGGGCGGGGCACGCATCGGGCACGCATCAGGCACTCGGTGACACCGGAAAGTCCAGTTGACTGCAGGGCCAGGTTCCAGGCTCCTCTGCTGTCAGAACGCTGTTGCTCTGATGAGGACGTGGCACCAATGCGAGTTGGCAAGAGCAAGACCGTGAGGGCGTTCTCATTGGTCCTCCGTGTCAGTTGTTTCTCTGGGTAACTGACGTTTTTCCTGGCCATTTTCAGAAAGTTTCTAAGCCCCAAATATATAAGGGCCTCTTAGTTCATTGTTTTATCCATTTCTTAACCTTATTGCTGCCTGCCAATTCAGATGTTTCCTTCATTGTATATTATGCACTCTTTTTACTTCTTGTCTCGTTGGCCTTACCCTTCTACACTCCTTCTTGGTGCAGGGGGCGGGGGTGGCAGCTTAACATGTGGGAGTGAGAGACGTGTGCAGGGGACCAGAGGCTGGGAGGGCAGTCCTGCTGCTGGGAGGTGCAGCGCCGTGGCACTGGAAAGGGCTGGTGAGCAGGAAAGGGCCAGGATTTCTCATGTTCCTTCCCCCAACTTTTTGATAATTCTTTCCCCTCCTCCTCTTCTTCTTCCCGTCTTCCCCATCCTACTCCTCCTCTTCTTCTTCCTCTGTCTTTCCACTTCCTGCTCATCGCCACAGCAGCGTCATCTTCTTTCCTGTCACTTGGATTTCGTCCGTCACACTTTCAGTCCATTAGCTGGTACAGCATTTTCGTACCTATTTTCTTAAGTGATAAAAATAACAGCCTTACAGATACAGAGAATTTGTTTTAAAAGTCAACAGAATGATTTAAGTTCACAAGGAGACATTGTAGAAACATTTCTGAACCCTAAAGTAACGCTTTGATACTACCCCCATGAGGAGCAGGCAGAAAAACACTGTTTCTTTTTGGAGGGGAAATTGTGCTGTTGAGCGTTCAGTGCAATTTTCCTGACATAATTCCATGCATGTTTTGCTAGCAGGCTCTTTGTTTCATTTAGTGTTGCAAAGTTAGTGCTACATGGGTCCGGGCCTTTAAAAACTGGATAGGAAATGTAGGTATCATCTGTTTCAATATTAGTGTCCGATACATGAGTGCGTACATGTGTATGTCTCTACGTGTAGCTATCTTTTCAATGGTAGCTGCCATTTAGAAATGAAGGGTAATATAGCAGGTTCAGCCAAGCCTTTCACTGATCCCTCAGTCAAGTGGTAGAAAAGATGAAAATAAATTAAAAGAAGCAAAGAAAACAGCTTCCCTGGGGGTCCACAGGGATCCTCATTTCATGGGAAGTTTTCCCCAGTCCCCCTTTTTTTCCAACAGGCTGTCAGCCCTTTCTTGGCCAGCAGCTCCCCCCCACCGCCCCGACCTTGGTGGCGGAATTCACACCCATCTCCTGAGTCAGGAGAGCAGCTGGGCCAAGGAGCGGTGCCGCTGTCAGACCCCACAGTGGAAACGCCCCGAAGGCCGAGTCTCCAGGTGTCTTCAGATGTCTGCAGAGGGGCCTCGAGGGCGCGGCTCCTTCTCACAGGTCCTGCTTCCGCTTCCTTGCCATCTCCAACCGCCTTCCTCTTACTCAACCAGCCTGGTGAAGGTGCATGCCACTGATGCTGGGTCTTCAGCCGGCCACCACCGTCATTAAATGGACCGTGCGGAGAGAGAGAAAGAACCGAAGAATGCATCCCGTTCTCATCAGGCCGCCTCTTCACACATGCATGAGTTGAGGGCTTCCTAAGTCACCACCACCTCTTTTCCTGTCACTTATAAGAAATTGCCCCTTAAAGCCGTGATTATGCGTTAACGATGAAACGGTTAAACTATGGGGCACAGAGAGTTCGTTATCTAGCTCTTTCTCTAAAGGCCCGATTTACACTCATCGCAGCAAATGAGCTACTTCCTTCTCTGGTTCTCCGAGCGTCCTCTATCCGAACTGGACACCACGACACTGCCCTCGGCTTGAGTCAGCGCAGACAGTTCCCTTCTGACCCCAGGCCCTGCTCCCCTTTTCTGAGAGCATGGCTTTTGAAAACGTGCAGTCGTGAACTCTTTTTCCACACCTTGGAGATGAACATTTTCTCTCAGCCTCTTGCCAGTTTACAGCCCAGCATTGTTTTTCTCAAAGACCTGAGGGCCATCCTTCTGAAACGTGACCCTCAAGAGAGGCAGAGCCCTGCTCCCAGCCTCAGTGGACTGGTAGAAGCCCAACTTTTATAGGAGCCAATCAGCTCCTTGATTTTATAACTGGAGGTCTGAGCCCTTATTTCCCTTCACTTTTTTGTCCACCCTCAGCCCTGCCACTCCAGCAACCATCAGTTTGTTCCACCAGTGAGTCTGCTTTTGTTAGTTAGTCAGTAAGCCACGGAGATACGATCCACAGCGTCGGGAATATGGTCCATAGTGTCACGGTAACCGTGTGGTGATGGACGGGTGCTAGGTCCATCGTGGTGATCACTTCTTAAGGTGAATAAATGTTGCATAACTCTGTTATATACCTGAAACTCATATAGTATTGTATTTCAATTATAATCCAATTAAAAATAAAATAAATTAGAAGGAGGCAATTAGGCAACTTAGATGGCCTCATCGCATGGACCAGACTCCCCTCAATGGCGTCTTGGACTTGTTGTCCTGCAGCTTTCAGCCAGCCCCCGCCCCCGCCAGGTAAAACCCCCACGCCGTTTGTTTTGGAGTCGAGCCTCCTCTCTCTCCTCTGTTTCAGCGTCTTGAGCAAAGTCTTCTCTGTGTGTTCAACTCCCTCCACTGCAGTTGCCATGGCGCACGTGAATAATGACAATAATTACCGGCCCGTGAGTCTGTCCGCCCCAGCACCCTCTGAGCCCCCAGGTCTGGGGACATGGCCTGTCATCTGTGCACCCTCCAGAGGGGGCCACACAGTCGGCGCCCACTGGGCAGCTCTTACAAAGGTGAGGGGGAGGCAGGAGCGCAGCAAGCTGCTCAGAGACCGAAACGAACACACACACTGAGGCACTGACTTCGAGGCCTGGAATCTCTGCCCTTCTTGGCGCGCACCCACAAGCTCAGGGCCTTGTCAAGGGTTCTGTTAAAGATAAAATAAAGTGACAAAACCTAAACCTCTGCCTAAAATAGATCTCTGAACATACTGAAATAATCTTAAAAGTCACAAATGGTCTTTTGCTTAATGGGGGCTTTGGTACTAGATGTGAGTATTGCTTCCCAAATGAACAAATTGCCGCTTGCCTCTCCGACTTCAGTGCGCTGGTCTGGAGTCAGTGATCGCTGGAAACAAAGGCAGCTCTAAAGTGTCCACCGAAGCCCTGGTTTTACCGAAGAGAAACCCAGGTCCTAGAGATTCACTTCCTTCTCCAGGCTCAGAGTCAGATAGCCCCTGCCCTTCTCTTAGGGCCCCTTCACCAAGCTGTCCTAACCCAGGGGCCGCCCGGGGAGGGACACTGTGGCACTCGTGTTAAGTATCATTGACACTGCCGCTGAACACTAGCAGAGTTAGTGAAGCATCATTGCCCAGTTCATGGCACCTCACATTCTTCCAAGTGTATCCGGACTCAGCATCGCAAACACATTGTAAGGAATTCGAAATTCTGCGAAACTCTCTTTCCACTATGTAGATGCATAGAAATTCTATTTTTTCACATTGCATTATTTTGTAAAGTTTTAAATATCGAAATAAAACAACAAATGGGGAATAAAGCATCATCACACGGGACCCAAATCTGTGTAGGTATGATGCTGACAAGATGCAGCGTGGAAACAGCCCTAGTGTTTGTTTTAAAGGAAAGCTGCCAGCCCCCCGTGGCTGCCCAGCGATCATCTCACCCTGCCCCTGCCCTTTGGAAACGCAATCAGGGCTCAGGGGCACCCGCAGCACAGAGATGTTTCCTGGCATCTGATTAACTCCCGGTGTCTCTCTGCAAGTGCATTGTTTTAAGAGGAGCAATTACAAGCTATTTTGGTTCGCTCATTTACGCCTGCGTTCTGACTGCCTCTCCCAGATTTAGGAGAGGGAACAATTAGCTCTGGAAAAAGGCAACGGTGGGGTTCTTGGCTGACAGTCGGCAGCAGCCCTGACTCTGAGTCACCGCGGTGGGAAAACAAAGGATGGGGAGGGGAGCAGGACCCCACTGCACTCCTTCGCAGCAATTTCAGGACATTCATCTTTGACCTATGCCTGCTCCTTTCTTGGTTCAAAACATCACCTTACCGGTAAAGCTATGGAAAGTTTCTTCTCTAGCTGAAGATTTCCAATGAAGAAAATGTGCAGACTCTTCAGAAAAGGGGACAACACGCTGGCCCTTTTCTGCTGAGCACTGAAATGAAACCAACCAGACTTTCAGTCCAGCTTTTCTGACGTATTTCCTGGTTTCCCCTGAAACTTCGGTCCCTTTGCTACTTCAAGCCCCCCTCCAACACGAAAGGAGGCCTTCCTCCCTCGTGGCTTTATGTCTTCTCTTATTTACAATGTCATCGTAGTCTTCCTGAGTCAATTTTTGGCCAAGACGTTAACATTCAGCATCCTCTGTCTATTTTCTTTCTTTTTTAAAAAATATTTTATTTATTTATTTTTATGCAGACAGGAAGGGAGGGAGAAAGAGAGAGGAAGACAAACATCAATGTATGGTGGCCTCTCATGTGCCCCCCACCCAACCAGGGACCTGACTCACAACCCAGGCTGTACCCTGACTGGGAATTGAACCAGCAACCCTTTGGTTCACAGGCCAGTGCTCAATCCACTGAGCTACACCAGCCAGGGCCCCATCTTTCTGTTTTCTGATCCATTGTTTTGAATCCTTTTTTCTGTCCTGTTACTACAACCAGTACTTCAGACCAGCTTTCCAGTCTTCATTTAAAGGACTCTGTAAGAGTTGGTAGGTCGTAGTGTACAGAATTTTAAATGAAAACCTCAGGGCTGCTGCATGGAAGAAGGAAAAAATCTCACTTTCTGAACACAGGAAAGTGTGTTTACTCTGAAATTCACTGGGTTTCGACCACTCACTAAATACGTCTGTTAAGATTCCTTAATCTCAACTGCTGGCTCTCATCCCTTTTCAACGTCACAGGAAAATGTACAATCTTTCGTAGGACAGGGTGTGGCACTGTGCTCACTTCATTCCTCATTTTAGATCCGTCCATGTCTTTCCAAAAATGGTGGCAGTGAGGTAAAGGTTGATAGACCAGCTCAGCAGCACTGTGCACTGTTTTGTCCCCAAACTAGCTGTTATTATTTACCACAAAGTGAGGATTATGGTCCATCGTAGTATTTTTATGCAAGTAATTTATCTGTGCCACAGATAGCCTTTGAGATAACTTTACAAAAATCATTACAATGTCATCGGACATTTCGTTAAAATCTAAATTTGTAACACCTGCAGCATTCTTTTCATCATGGTTTTATAAAGATGTACCATATAATTTGCACACAAATACTCACCCATCTGAAGTGTGTGAGTCAATGCTTTTTAAATATACTCAGAGACTTGTGCAGCGGTCACCTCTACAGATTCTCGAATTTCTTCCTCCGCCCCCAAAGGAGCATCGCACCAGTTAGCGGCCGCTGCCCACTCCTTTCCGCACCACCCACCCGGCTCTCGGCCACTGCCAGTCTGTTCCCTGCGTCTGCAGATTCGCTTGTTCTGGAGCTTTACAGAGACGGGCTCACGTCCTCTGCAGCAGCTCACGGCTGGTTCATCACGCAGAACTGTTCTCCAACCTCGTTCCTGTCGTCGCAGGTGCCTGTAACGCGTCTCTCCTCGTTGCCCATTGACACGCCGCTACATGGGTACACCACAGCTCACCCACCCCTCCTCCGGTTGATGCACACCCACTGGGTGAAGTGACTGACTGCCTCTGCCTGGCAGCCACTGTGAGTCGTGCCGCCGTGTGCTGTCGCGGCAGGTTGCCCATGGACTCACGTTCCTCTCTCTTGGTCAGACGCCAAGGCACCATGCATTGGTGACATCGGTTAGGTCACACGATGATGCTGTAGGGTTATCTTTCTGAGGGAGTGCCAGACTGCTTCTCAAAGAGGTGTCACCATCTTGTACCCCACTCCCGCCAAATGCATGTCTTCCAGTTCCCCACGCCCCTGCCGACGCTTCTCTTCAAACACCTTTTTTTGACTGCAGTTCTCACGGTGGGTATGAAGTAGCATCTCATTGTCATTCTCATTACATTTCCCCCAGACCTGTGAGTGCTGAGCACCTCTTATTGTGCCTATTGCCCTCTTGTATATTTTTGTTACATTCCTTTTTAATCAATTAATTTTGTAATTCTATCAAAAAGCTAGCTTTCCATGGCTCCTTAAACTTGTTCCTTCTTAAATTTGTCATTCCAATGAACACACTGTATCTTTATTTGATTTCTATCAAAGTATTGTGCTCTTTGTTCCCGAGAATATGCTGTGTTCTTTATGGATATCTAAGATCTCACCTTCAAATATCAAATAAGATCAAATCGAGCTGTCTGTAATGTTTAGTGATCCCCTCCCTTGCAACCGGATATGCTCCATGAATTTGGTTACAATGTATCATCATAACTGCAAACCAGTGCGTAAGCCCAGCCTGGGCAGGTTTCCATGGTCCCACACGCCATAGACCAGCGTGGCCCCAGCCGTCAGGCTCACAAGCGCAGCGATGTCCTGGAGACGCTACCTAAAAATACTCATACCAATTTATCCCTCAAGTGTTCAGTCTTGTGTCAGGCTTCACACTGGGCATTTGAAACGCATCGACCCCAGTCTCTGTCTCGAGAGCTGGAGTGGAGTGCCCGGCTAACGGACACAGAGAGGGGGTGTCTGCAGAGCCCTTGCACACTCTGGGATGGAGGTGGTGGTATTCTTGCCTTGGATGTGAGACAAGCATGCAGAAGGGTCGTGCAGCTGGTGGAAGGCTGTACAATGAGTAAGGGTGCAGGTAGGACGTCGGTCTAGGTGGCTACCACAGTGCAGAGTCTCTCCTGTATTTCCTGTTTCTCTGGGCTTGAAAAAGTCACAGGGAAGATTAACTAAGGCATCAAATCAACCAAGACTGAGGGTCTTTGAATACAACCTTCAAGGCTCAGCTCAAAGGTTCTCTCATGTAGGAAACCTCTCACACTTTGCTCAGACGACAGCAATTCTTTCTCTCTGCCTGCAAAGTGTTTTGTCTACATCTCTTATCTGCCACTCTTGAGCACTAGACCCCATGTGTGGACAAGAACCATGCTTCCATGAGGGTGGACAGTGCCTCATTGCCTTTGCTGTTTGCTCTCTGGCTGCCAGCCTTGAACAGCAGGTGTCCAGTACAGGTGCGTTTAAATGATACCGCAGGCATGCACACGTTAGTTTATTCAGTGGAGAACCATTTCTGATATATTGCAGTTGGAGAAACATTACAATGCCCCCGTCCCCCAAATCATTTCTGTATTTAAACCATTCTTATATGTTCTTACTCACCCTAGTTCTCTTTGTTCTGGTGTAACAAATTTACAACTGCTTAAGACCCTGGAATTTCAATTCCCTTTGACCAGCATTCAAACCCTAACCTCGATGCTAAATAACTGTGAGACTTTGGGTAATTGTTCAATCCACTTAAATCTCAGTGGCCTCATCTCAGAAATGGGAGTGCAGACACGACTCTCACAGGGCGGACACATCTGGGAATGGCTGAGATCAGACAAAAAGATGTCACAACTCTTGTAGCACAGGGTCGTCACACAGCAGGTACTATTAGCAAAGATAATCATTATTTCTTTGTTGGTTCTAGGAGAGCAAAGTATTTTAGTTATTTTTATTTTAGTCCAACATAATATAAAGATAATGCATTTGTATATAATATATGATATATTTTATTATATACATTATATACAATATATTATAAAATAATAATATATTATAAAAATATATATTATAAAATAATATGTATTTATAAAATAAAATTATATGTAATATATTTATATTTATTGTAAATACAGCTCTCAATTCTTTGCAGCTCTCAATTCCCACCCGTCACACACACCCAAAGGGAAGAGAGTGACTTGAAAAGCACTACCCACTGCCTTTTCTCACCAAAAACAGCAGCCTTTTATTCTAGACGTAATAACCATGCTTTGGAATTTTCACAATCCAAGGGCTCCGCAGAAAGGCCCCATCTCTCCCGGAAAGTAGGATAGATTGGGCAAGATTCCTGCAATCTGACCTTATAACCGGGAGAAAATGCACGAGTCACAAAGGGCAGGCGCAGGGAAAGTGCGGAATGCAGCCGGACGCGGGAAACGCACGGATTACAGGCAGAGATTAATGATGTCCATAGTCCAACGATTCCCTTGCCAGTGCCAATCGTAGTTCAGACTCAGTAGCCGGCTTCCTTAGAACAATTTTGATTGACTAAATGGAGCACAATATTTCTCTTCTTTATATTTTCTTTTCATTCCTACACTATATGAGAGCCATTGGCAGGAGGAGCAAGTGCGTAGGCCGGAACCTGTGCCTGCCTGTGCGTGCTCTGGGCAGGAGGGCCGGGCGGGGTGGGGCTGGGCCAGGAGCAGATGCGGTTGGGAAAGTTGTCCACGCCTTGTTGTTACCGCTCTGCTTTCTCTCGCTCTGCTCTCTCCAGAGCACTTGAAGTGGGGGCGGTGCATGCTTAAACTATATACATATTATATACACCTTCTGTTTTCTTCTCTCAAAGAAGAAAAAACCACAATGGCATGCTGGGTAAAAGTGGCATTTGGAATGTGGGCACCAATCTTTGCTTGTGCCCTCCTCATCGTGAACCCAAAAGCAGGTGCATAGTGTCAGAGGCATAAGGAACATGGGGGACTGTGGAGTCCCAACGTTTTGGTTTTTGGCTGAGTTAACCGTCTTGCAGAAAAGCGAGTGACTGCAGGAGTTCTCACTGGTCTGGGCAGAACCAGGAGTGGAGCTGCTCGGCCCTGAGCCTGACCTTGCTCCCCCTTCGTGAGGGCAGATGGGTGGGGGTGCGGCCCAGGGACAAGTGCGCCTGGGGGCTCTCGTGAAGGCCAGTGGGACAAGCTTGGGGGTAAATGTGAAGAATGGATGCCTCTTTGAGGGCATATTCTTGAACATCTGTTAAACACAGCTTTTACTTCTTTTTGTGGCTTAGGTCCTGACTCACTCCCGAAGACAAAAACACTCAAGTAGAGGGTTGGACTCGCTTTCTATGAAAACGTGGGCAGTGTGATGCACGGGAACACCCATTTGCTATTGAAAGTTCATATCCAGCACAAAATGACTCCACATCCTTTGGAGGGACAAGGAGGTTGTGGATGTGCAACCCTGTAATCATTGTGCAAGCAGGCACTTTTGACACGTCTTTGGAAGGTTCGAGACAGTTAGTCATGAGGAAGAGCAGGGCGAGAAGAAAGAGACCGATGTCACCTCCAGCCAGTACTTCCTGAGCCACTTTCTGTATCTCAGTGTGTCTGACGTGCCGACCTGTGACAGACACGAGCAGACACGACACCATCATCCTGATTCCGCTCCGTGTGCAACAGACAGTACGTTTACAACAAGCACTCTCTGGGATGAGTGCGTCCAGAAGTGAAGGACAGGTTTCCATGAATGGTATTCCATTTAGGATCAAATCTGTCAGCTTGACTTTATGAGGATTTCTCCTGCCATTCCTTCTGGAAGCCACGTGGTCTTCCTGAAAGCAAACAGTGCCGTAAATAAGAGGATCAACAGCAAAGGCAGAGTTGCCACGTAGGTTTTGCCTGGAGTGTGCTGGTTATCGATGTGCTGGCTGTCGGGGAGTGGTGCTCATGGAGGGCGCGGGGAGACTGCAGGAGGAAGCAGCATCCTGCCGTACTCTGTGTGCGGTGGGGTGCGGTGGGGACGTCATTTGGAGCCTGCCTAGCAGGGCCCAGAGTGCCAGCTCTGCACAACCTTGCAGCCTCCTTGTGGCACAGAACCCGAAGCCTTCACTTGGTCTGCCCGCAGCCTCCTTGTCTGGGGTCCGCACGCAGCTGCAATGCCCCTTGCTGAAGGAGTGCGTGCTCTGAAGGTCTTCTGTCCTCCAGCACCTGGGCACCCTCTCTAGCCCACAGCACCCATGTCTACAGTCTGCTGCCACCTGCCCTCTTGATGGCAACCAACTGCCTGTCCATCAGCTCCTGGCAGCCCCAAGCTGGCTAAACCACCATGTCTCTCTGCCATCCTACAGCCAACTGCAACTTCTCCAAGGAGCTCTGCACTCCTCCCAGGGTGTCCTGTGGGCTTTTCCCCATCCCTAGAGGAGTCTTGGGAATGCCCTGTACCTTATGGTTACTCCTTTTCACAGAAGATACTTCCTATGCTAAACTCCTTCAGTCTCCTCCTGCGTGGGGCAGTGCCACCATGGTGAGGGGGAGCGGAAGGGAGAGCAGCCTGTCGAGAGTAGACAGGAGCACGAGTGGTCAGCAGGGTCCTGTCAGTCTCTGTGGGAGTCCCAGACACTCCGGAGGCAGCATCAGGAGGACAAGAATTCCTCAGATGCCAGTGGCACCTCAGCAGTCCTCACCACTGTCATGAGCCCCCGGTCGTCAGGCCCCCCGTGGGCCCGGAGGGTTTGTGGTGCATCAGAGTCCTCAGCTCTCAGGTCACTGTCACAGCGTTTTCATCATTGCCCACATGTCAAGCCCATGCTGCTTGGTAAGAAAGGAAGCTGAGATCACTTGGGTGGAGGAAGGGACACCTAGCACGCGAGTGACTTTCTATCTCAATGCTTAAAGTTATGCCGTGACCTTTGACAGATGCGAGCTTCCCACTCTCGCCAGCATGCAGCTCAGGCAGCACCGAGGAGCAAGCACAAAACCTGTACGGCCCTTACTGTCTTCCTTCCTATCTAGGAAACTTTTCTTTTTTATTGATTGATGAGAGAGAGAGATAGAAAGAAATATTCTTGTATGTGCCCTGACTGGGGATCATACCCACAACCATGGCATATGGGGACAATGCTCTAACCAACTGAGCCTCCTGTCCAGGACCCTTATTGAGAAAATTAACACCAATAAGAGCCAGGCCTTATGCCCAAAGTGCTTACAGTCTGGTAGGCAAGGTCTCTGGAAACCATAGTTGGGTCTTTCTTCATAGAAAATCTGTGAATAAAAAATGCTGTGGCCTATTATCAGCCTACTCCTAGGTCAGTGAAATTCTTATTATCCCCACAATGGTGTGGCCGTCCTTCGGCTTGAGCTGTGATCTGAATGTGTGTGTCTCCCTGAAACGTACACGTTGAAACTTTAACCGCAGAATGATGATATTAAGAGGTAGGCCTTTGGGTAGTGCTCACAGCCCTGGGTGGTGTCCCCATGAACGAGATCACTGCCTTGAGCTCCCATGGCCCCTCCGCCTTGGGAGGATGCAGGAGGAGTCTCCAGTCCAGAAGAGGACCCTCACCCGCTGTGCTGGCAGCTTCATCTTGCATTCCCATCCCGCAGACAGGGAGAAATACATTCTTACTGCGTGTAAGGCACCCAGTCTGGGCCGTGTTGCCATAGCAGCCTGGGGCGCTACGACTCCTGGCCTCACCTGGGCAGTGCACGTCCTCCAGAGTGCCTGTGTGGCCAGCAGGTGCCTTTTTCAGTCTCTCTGAACAACGTTGTCCAGATCACTGACACTTATCTCTGCAACAGAGCCGGTGCGATTCCATTCCTCCGACTCTGAATATTTAGATAACTTGCATGTTGGAAGGAAAATAGCCCACTTGGGGAACATCATAATATCTCTCTCATCTGCTTATTCATATGCCAGATTCCTTCTCTGGGCACAGGCTTTATTGAAATATTATTTCTCTGCAGTATCTGCACTGAATGAGTAAACTGTTATACATCAGTTATCATCTGCCCTAGAAGGTTTTAAATGTTAAGTCCATTAAGTTTCATAGGAAAATAATCAAATTATAAATAAAGAATTTTGGGGAAAGTAATGTTTGGTTATATTTCAAGAATATATTTTTAAAAGAGTATATATTCAATGTATCAATAATATTTCTGATTTTCAACAAATATAACCTGATGACATTCAATGTTTTTTTAATATTACATATATCCTAGTAAAACCTTAAATATCAATCTTTGTTATGTAAGGAAATAGAAAAAGTTTTAGAACTTTTATTTCAGAGAGTCCGGGCCATCTGGACGTCAGTGGTAACTAGCCTGCGGAGTCTCCCCGGTGCTGAAGCAGCGAAGACCAGAAGGTGTTACAATGACCCCGGTTAGGAGTGTAGCATTCAGCGTGTGTCCAGAGAGGCCCAGGGGTGCCCTGGGGCAGGAGAAAGGGGTCATTCTCCCCCACATCATGTCTCAAAACTTTACAACACCGCCATATTTTCCCCACCAAAGCTGACATGGCCAACTCAGGCCTCCGCTGATTCCTTGAGAAATATTCTCATCCGTATGGTGGACTCTCTTCCAAGATAATAAAATGCATCTTGAAAAGCCCCTATTTCATTGCTTTTGAAGTCATTGAAAATTTCTATGATGCTCATTAAAATTTTTTTAAATGAGAAATAACTTTCAAATTCCCAAGACCACAAGAAAATAAGTTCATACCAGCACTGAAATCATTTCAACCAAATCTCCTTCTGGAGTCCAGAAGCTAGCCAGCTGCCCCACTCTCCCCCCGTGTCACTTTGAGGTCCAGTTAAACACAGCCCCTTGTCATCTCTCCTCCCCATGCTCCATGTTTTCCTGCTTCCGTATCTCTCTCGGCTTTTCCCTCATGTTCCAACTTTCACCTCCCACTGCCTTCAGCCCTTTGAACTCTTCCCATCTGGCACCATTCTAGAATTAAACAAGAAAACAAACAAACAAAAAAAAACACAAAAAGTCCAGAGCACCCAAACTTTCTAAACTGTCAAACACTGTGCAACTTTAGTCCCCTAATGGTAGGGCCACATTGTCAACCAGCTCTTTGCCCAGCGTTCCTGTGTCTCCAAAGGCTCAGGTCCCACGTCCCGGTGTCTCAGCCTCAGGCCTGTGCTGTACTGCACTAACGCCTGCCTCACTCCGGTTCTGCTCCGAGGGAGTCTTCACCAGCGTGGGCGTCCGTCCCTCCCTTTGCCTGTTGTGATCCCATCCTAGTTTCATTCTGGCCACCCGCCATTCCTACTCAGTCTAGACAACAGAGCCCAGCACTTTCTACTTCCAGGGACCCCTTATCCAGTGTCCGATCTGTCGGTCAGAGTCCTGGGTCTGAATCTGTAGAAACGGTTCGCCTCATCCCCTGCTGCAACGAGACCGCTCAGAGATGAGAATGCAGGGTGGGGCCACTCTGAAGTTACACTGTTCCGTCTCCGGTGCTGTTTAAAACTGAGCTGCTCTCACTTTATAGGCTCCTAGTCACTTACTTCTATCTCCCCTAAAATGCTCAGAACGTACAGTTTCCTACCTGAGACAGACAGAAGACCAGAGTTGGAGAAAATAAAAAAACAAACAAACAACAAAAAACGGCACTCAACTTTTCTCCCCTATCACTTGTGAAAGGCTGTCTCTACTGAGACTGTGTAGACATCCATCTTTATCTTCTTTCTTCCAGTTTCAGGACAAGATGCAGATTCTTCCCGTAGTGAGCTAATCTGCCCTTGTGCTTAAAGTAAGCCACTCATAACCCTGCTGGGGGTGCATTAAAACATCAGTACCATGATAGCTTTCCCCCAGGACCTGCAGTCTATCTATGCTGGTGCTAACCCGTTCTCGACAGAAAAGAAACACAGTCACACCCTTCCTGTCATAAAGCAAAAACCTTCCTCTGAGCTCCTGCTCCTACAGTCATTGTCCTTTTTGTCTCTTCCCTCAGCGAAGCTTCATAAGTGAAAGTCAACACTCGATGCTCGCACTCCTTCCCTGGCGCCTGGCCCTCCTGTGTCTGCTCCTGCTGCTCTGTAGGAGCTGCTGTCTTCCAGGCCACAGGTGGTGGGGTCATGGAATTCAGTGGGCATTTTTTTGGTTCTTATATGACTCATTCTGTTTATAGTATTGGAAAGAATTGCTTCTTACAATTTGTAAATATCTCTCCTCCCTCGGTCTCCAGGGAGAGTGCTATCTCTGGCCTTTCTCTCTCTCCTTCCATCTCTAAGTCCATTGGGACAGGCGGTCAACATTCTCTCCAGTGGATGCTGGCCACGTACTGGCAGGTGGGTACCTGGCCCACCATCTAATGTAGCAGGGACGCTTTGTCACGTGAGTCTGGTTGGTAAGGAGAACCTGTCTCTCTCTATAGAACCCCGAACCTTCAGACACCTGCTTTGGGGCTTCTTGACAACCAGCATGTGCACCTGTAACCCACCTGCTTTGACCCGGGAGCCAGCGAGTGAAGGAAGTGGAGCGGTGTGAGCCTTCCTGGTAGGGGTCATGGGCAGCAGGAACTTGGCAGGAGGCAGGGTTGGCAGGACCGGATGTAGCAGTCCCAGTGCAAAGAGGACGGGAGGGACAAACCAGAGTCTAGTCCTCAGGGCTGGGGCAGCAGGTTCAGAATGGCAGCCAATAAAATCACATTCTTATCCTCATAGAACTGAAATAGTATGCACTAAACCAATAACACAGTTTCATGTAGTGGCAAACGCTCAGAAACCCTCAAGCAAGGCAGTGTGAATGATAGAAGGTGGCAAGGGCATGAGTGGGCAGGTTTTAATCAAAACAATCGGAGGTCGCCACAGAGGACTCATATGGGTCAGATCACTAGGAAGCAGCCGGTCACCAGGAACGTGCCTCAGAGGAGGGATCCAGGCAGAGGGAAGGGCCAGTGCCAGAGCCCTCGTTTGGGGACAGACTGGGAAGTTTCCAGACCAGGTCGATGGGAGCAGTGGGAGAAACTCACAGAGGCACACTTGTCGAGAGACGGGACCCAAGGGTGGACCCTGGCCAGGACTCAGGGTAGCTGGGCTGGCTTCATGTGTGATGGAGTCACGTGGAGTATTTCTGCACTGAAGAGATGTGGGCGGGTGCAATTCTGAAGACGTTGCTCTGGGTCCT
This sequence comes from Tonatia bakeri, assembly GCA_004024845.1. Lineage (NCBI taxonomy): Eukaryota > Metazoa > Chordata > Mammalia > Chiroptera > Phyllostomidae > Tonatia > Tonatia bakeri. The sequence goes on along the minus strand of PVIA01003183.1, from coordinate 114,726 downwards.
GCACAGAGAAGGGAAGTTTCAGAAAATCCAAGCTGGAAGCAAGGGGAGCTGTCAGTCATTTGAAAGGTCGTAGTGACCTGCAATAAAGTCACAGCAATGAGGACAGCAGGACATGATCAGATTCAGGGACCTGGGTAGAAGCAGGTTATTGATGCCTTTGATGTGAGCAGGTGTCTGGAACGGGAGAGCTGGAGGCCTGCAGGGCCAGGGCAAAGGGGTGGAGAGAGGAGAGGAAGGGCCAGGGGGGTCCTTGCTGGAGAGCTGCAGGCAGGAGGCAGATTACCAGCTCACAAAGTGTCCACATATTTACATATTTGTTTCTTTAAGAAGGGTGTGTTAACTTGCTCATTAGTATCTAATAGAGGGGGGCAAAAAGGGATAGTCATAAAAAAAGTGCTGGGGCAAGCAAGAAGTGGTGGAACCCAGAGCAGAAATAGAACAGTTTGAAATGCACCTGAGCCATGCATCTGTTTTAACAAGAGGCCAAGCCAGGTGCCTCCTGCCCAGGGAGAGAGGCTGTCTCTTTCCCCGTGGCTTCTATTTTCTAAAGAAAATTAGATGACTTGTCACGAGCTAGCAGGGAGAGGGGAGCAGGGAGGTCGGACACTTGACGGGAAAGGGAAGAGGCACAGTAGCTGTGTCAGAGACGAGGGGTGTCATTTATAGACATGTGCAGGGTTGCGAGGCAGGGGAAGAGCCCCCTCGGGAGCGGTGGCGATAAATTTAAAGTGGGGCCAGGTAATGCCACTGCCGGTTGTCACCCTTTTCCGGAGCAGAGTCTGTGCTTTACCCACCCCATCTCCTGAGCCCACCGCACCAGCTGCCAAACGAACCGCGGGGGCGAAGTGGCCGCATTAGACAACACTGGGGCTTGGAAACCCTTCTTCACACGTAAAAGCATCTCAGGCTGGGTGATGGAAGTGCGGCCTCCATCCAGAACCCTTGTCCCCAAGTTCTCAGTGTCTTCAAGGCCATCACCCTTCATTGTATTTCCAAAATGCTTTCCAGTTTGCAAACAGATTGTGAAATCATATATATACATACATATATATATATATATATATATATATATATATATATATATTTTTTTTTTTTTTTGAAACAGGAACTCTGCACTTTGAGCTATTTGCTTAAGTTACTACTTTGGGTTATTTTAGCAGAGCTAAAATCACAGGCTAGTTTGGGAGTTAGACCATTTCACATTTTGGTCCTGGCTCTAATGCTTATTAGCTGTGTGACCGAAGGCATAGCATGCAACCTATTTTTGACTCAGTGTTTTTGCAATGAAATAAAAATACTAATACCTATTTCATATGTGAGGTGCACAAGGAGTGAACGCTAGTGAATGTTCACCATAATCACAAAGCACCACAGTGGAGTAAAACAATAACCACAAACTAGGGTATCCTGGCAGAGTACCTGGGGTACGTGTTGTCATAACAACTAGGAAATAGACAAAATGTGTGAAACAACACCTGCAGGTCTTGGACCACAATAAGGGAGGGACTGGGAGCTGAGGAGGAGCAAACTCGAGGGAAGCCTGCCCTGCCTGGCTCTCTGCTGGAGGGGCCTGAAGATGGCGCTGCAGGGAGCTGCTGGCCAAGCACAGCCCGGGGGTGTCACCGAGGCAGGGGAGAGAGACTAGAGTTCAGGGAGAACTGATGGCTGACACCTCGGGGGTGGGTTCGAGAGAGGAGGGAGCAGTGCAGCGGAAGAGTCCACAAGCCTGCAAAGCCGGCCCTTGGATCCTTGGCTGAAGACGGAGCTGTGCATGTGCAGGTGAAACCCCAGCAGCACCCCAACACCCCTGGACTCTGCGGAGGCCCCAGGAAGATCACGCCTCATCTCAGACTCAGCTAGATCCACCATGAGAACCAATCCATAGCTGCCTTTGCAAAAACATGAAAAGGGGCTTGCAAAAGTTGGGTGCCGACTTCTGTTTCCCACCATAAAGAGTAACGGGCACTATGTCATCCTCTTCCATTCCCAGAGCTTCCGCACACAGCATGAAGTGTCTGAGCCCACCATGGGCCTCGCAGCACAGGGCAGTGGCGGCTGAGAGGAGGGAGGTGGACAGGCTGCATTCTCACTTGTGCGGATCCAGGGCGGCACGGCAGGAGCCGGGGACACCAGGCAGCTGGAGTCACAGACAGATGTCACCCTGAGAACAGGCTCCGGAGGTCTGCCTGGCTCCTCCTCGGCTCTATGGGGGACTAGGAGGGTGAGCATGCATGGGGTAAACCTCCACAGAGAGTGCAGGCAAAGACACGTGTCAGGATGTTGTAAGGTGAGTAAGTCTGGAACTCATGTGGGGCTGGAGATGATGGAGTTCCTACCAGCCAGACCAGAGGGCCTGCGCACCAGGCGGAGAACTCCGCGGAACCCCGGCATTCACAGCTCGGTCTCAGGGCCAACCAACCCAGAAGGGAAACTGCCCACTGCCCACGACCCACTCTGAGGCAGCTCACACCAAGCTTGCTATTGGAAAAGGATGGAGCTAATCTCTAAGTAACTTAACCACCTGCCAACTAAAACTACAACGTAATTTAAAGACCATACAAAGGCACACATTCAAAATTGTAGCATTCATAATATCCAGAATCTAAAACTATCACCTGATATGTAAGGAACCAGAAGAACATGACCCATGAACAGGGAGAATACCAGGTAACAGAGACAATTCAATAGAGACGAGGACTTTAAAACAGCAATTTGAGGGACTGTGCTCAAATATTTAAAGGAGAGAAGTGATTTATAAAGAAACAAGTGGAGCTTTTAGGGTGGAAAACCATAATATCTAAAATAAAAAATTCACTGGATTAATTTAATAGAAGATTAAAAGCTGCAAAATAAAAAGAAAAAAGACACTAGATTTGAAGACATAGCAGTCAAAATGATCCCAAATAAAGGATACTGAAAAAATGAACAGAAATAAGGAGTCCCTCAGAGACAGGGCAGTATCGATGATATTCTGTGCCTTTCAGGGGAAAGGAGAAAAGGAGAAGGAAAATATCTGAAGAAACAATGACTGAAAATTTTCCGACACAAACTATACAGCCATGGATCCAGAAAGGTCAACAAGTCCAAGCAGGATAAACGAAAATAACAGAAGACAAATCAGAGTCAAATTGCCCCAAAGTAGCAGAAGTGTTCAACTGCCTTTTCTCCCAGAAACTGTAGTTTTAGCCACTTTTTTAGTTCTATGATATATTTCAATAAAATTTTCTCTATATGGCATAGAGTGAAGGTTAAGATCCATTTCTTTTTTCCCTTGAGAATATATAACCACCCAGTATTATTTTTTGATAAATCTACCTTTTCTTATTGGCTTTCCTTAATGCCTTTGGTAAGATTTCATCAACCATAGATGCACAGAACTATTTCCGTGTCCCACGCGTCAGTGTGCACACCGGTGTGCCAACACCACACTGCCTTCGATAGTCCAGCTCTGCCTGAGGTCTTGAAAGCAGGTAAAGTAAGCCCAACAATTTTTTATTTAAAAATAATTCTAGTTACACTACACTGTTTCCTACCATAAACTCCATCTTTGTGCCCCAGAGCAAGACATCCACAGACAGCTTTGGTAGCCTGGAGGAGGGTGAGAACTTGGGCTTGGCCTTTCCGAAGACCTCCAAGGGCAGGGCATCAAATCTTGCCCCAGGGTCTGATGACGTGTTCTGTGTAGCAGGTACGAGGACTTGCTTCACAGGCCAGGCGCCCCGTGCCGTAGGACCCCTCCGCAACGCGTCGTGTGTGAGTGTGTGCTTGTGCGCGCCTGTGCCTGAGCCTGCATGTGTGTCTGTGTGTCTGATTCTGGGACAACTTCCAGAGTCACGAGTTTGATGATTGATAGGTGGCCTTGTGTGTGGAAATATAATGCACTGGTCTTTCTTCAGATTTCATTAAGATTTTTATTGCTTATATATTACTTATTTGTGTGTTAGAAAAAAAAGCCAGAATATTATTGTGAAAAAATGTTGCACCAGGCTAACGGATCTGAAATATGAGATTGGAGGCCCTTCTTCTCAAAACGAGGCTGTGAACCATCCCTTTCAAGAAGGGAATCCACCCCTTCCCCCTAGTTTCTATTTGAACCTAATCCCTGTTCTACCTTCCTTTCCTTTCCAGCCCCCGCACACACATGGACCCCACATACAGCCCTTAAACGATCTATGCAAAGACTCAGAGAAAGCAGAACCACTCCAGCATTCACGCCCCAAACTCTCGGCTACGACTATTTCTTGTTGTGATTCGTGTTCAACACCCATATTGCTGAGTTTGGTTGCTGCGGTCTTAGCTAATCTTCCATTCCAGAGGAAATAGAAACTGTGAATGTCTTCTGCATGGGTAGTAAAGGTGTATGTGTATCCAGGTTACTCAGGAGCTGAGTAACTGAGTGTCACAGCAAGTGGCCTATGTCCAGGGGCCACAGGGTTGTTTGGAGGAGGATGAATGGACTCCATGGTAACTGCTAGAAATCAGAGTTCGGACGAAATCTCAAATGTATGGTAAGGAAGAAGGGGGAAACATGTACCTCTTTCTTACTAACGAAAAGCTGAATGTTTCCTAATGATTTTCTGTGGCCTTCACTTTATACAAGCTTCTCATGGCTTTATATCTCATTTTTAAAATAATCCTCCACACGTTTACTTAATACTACCCATTAGAGTTGGGTTCTTAAAAATCCTTGGGTTCTTAAAAGTCAATGCCACCTCATACCGCTTTCTTTTCTTGGCTTACTACTTCCCATGCAGTTTGAGATGACCAGTGTAAAATAACCACATGTTCTTTGCAACCTCATAATTATCTTTTCCCTTTCCTACCTGCAACCGTATTAATTTGTATTGCCCTTGGGTTAGAACTTGAAATTAAAAGCTACACAAAATAAAGTGCCATTTTTAAGGTGACCTTTTCTGTTCTTGATTTTTGTGTGTGGTTTACATAAGCTAATGCCAAAGCTTTATTGTCAGAATTTAGGAAAGCTACACATTACCTGCTGAGAAATAGAACTCTGTGTACCTTTTCAAGCACGTAGAACCTACTTTTCTGTGCTCCTCATTTCACAAACAGAAAGAAACTCTGATAGGCTGAGTCACTCTTAAGAAAGACCAAAAAGGACAAAAATAGATAAACAATGATAGCTTTTAGCTTGTGGTTCCATGTTTGCAATAAACACAGGTGCCAAACTATTGAAAATCACAATTTTACTTCTCAGTGGTTGAAAGCTAGACAACACACACACACACACACACACACACACTTGGCCTCGGGCAGAATTGTGAAGTCACCTGCAAACAGGGAAGATGTAATGGGTAACTCAACATGGTTCACCACGAAGTAGCACCACATCCTAACAAGCAGAAGTGCTATCAGAACCAGCAGCACCCGTTTTTTCACTTGACCAATAAAGTCATGAATAAGATGGTCTGGCACCTGACGTTATTTCTTCACGGATCATATGGCTGCTCTGTCATCACAAGATAACAACAAAAAGCACACTCTTAGACTGTTTCTTCCATGATTAAAGATTACAGAAGAACACGTCACTGAGAAATACAGTAATAAACTAGCTCTGGCCACTTAAAAATACACTTGATGTTAACTAGTTTTGTATGATAAAATTGGATCCCAGCAATTTTTCCAATTTCAAATTTTCAATGACAAATGATGAGGCTTGCTATGAAAATGTTTCCTATTGTTTTAAATGTGAAAAATATAAACCATCTTGGTTAAACTTTCTGCTGAGATGTAGAAGAATATGTTAGCAAAGGGTCACCCCGCGAGGTTACGTGTTCCCTGTAAATAATGATGGACAACCACAAGTCATTGGTTAGAGCTTTTCCGGGAAGATATAAACACTGGGTATAAATGATTAAAAAGTGATTTTTATATTATCACTGATTCAAAAAAGCACAGATAGAAACTTCCACTTCTGGAAATATGAGTGGTTGTACTTTCCCCTGTCCCTCGTGTGTGTGTGTGTGTGTGTGTGTGTGTAACATAACTTTTGCTTATATGTCACTAAGTACTGGTCTATAACACCATATGTAATGGCATTGTGTTGTGTTGTATGCATGCATCTTAACATTTGTTTTTGCATCTTTAATTTCATTTTTTCTTGTTTTTATTGTTCAATTACAGTTGTCCCATTTTCCCCCATTACTCTCCCCTGCCCTACCCACCCCCACCTTCCACACTCAATCCTCCCCCTTTGTTGTCTTTGTCCATGGGTCCTTTATACGAGTTACTTGAATTGAACCTTTCTCTATTCCTCTTTTTAAGACATTTATGTAAGACAAACATACATTTCTAACAGATGGGGAGAAGAAGGTAGATTTGCTAAGGACCTTGGAACTCCTGGCACAGTGATCAGTTCCTTGGATTTTCCTTTTGCCTCCTACGCAGCAGACTTGGTGGTGAAGAAGCCAGAAACTTAGAACACCAGTGGACACAGACGGAAGTAAGGGGTGTCTGAAGGACCAGGACAGAGACAGAGGAGCAATGCAGAAAACCCGCACACTGACCCTTCTCCTCCACTCAGACACAGCACGGAAACAAAAGCTCCCACCCACACCCACTCCAGCAAAGGCCAAGTGGGGAGCTCACATGGCTGCGCCTGCAAGTCTGCGAACAGGACAAGACAGGGGACACCACTGCAGACCCTGAAGACATCGGAGGGACAATGAGGACATACTATGTATGAGAAACGCGGTACATGAACATTTGAAAACATGGATGAAATGGACCAAGTACTTGCATAACAAAACTGCTACAATTCCCCAAAAATAAAATACATACTTTTAATAGTCTTATAACTCAAGGACATTGAATTTATAATTTTAAAACTCCCCCTCCAGAAGGTCTTCAAGCCCATATGGTTTTGCTGGAGAATTAGATCAAATGCCTTCAAAAATTAGCACAATCTCTTCCAGAAATTATAAGAAAGAACTCTTCACCATTCATTTTGCAAAGCTAGTATTAACCTAATACCAAAACCAAAGAGGACACAAAAAGAGAAACTTACAGGTCAACTAAGCTCATAAATACAAACAGAAATTTTAAACCAAATGTTAGCATGTGGAATTCCACAGGGTTTAAAAAAATCACACACCAGGACCAAGTGGGGCTCATCCCAGGATGCAGGCCGGTTGTATATTGATTCACCAACATATTCCACTGTATTAACAGGATTTATAAGAATAAGCAAATTATTAAACCAATTGATGTAGAAAAAACATTTGGTGAAACTCTGCATTAATTCATTGTGAAAACACTCAGAAAAATAAGAATAAAGAAAAATATTTCAACTTCAAAAAAATCTACAAAGAAATCCAACAGTTAATATGATACTTCAAGGTGAAAGTCTGAATATTTTTGTTCTAAAATTGAGAACAAGTCAAGGATGTTTGTTCTCACTACTCCTAATTTAACATAGTGATTTATGTTCTAACTAAGATAATATGGCTAGAGATGGAAATAAAAAAATGTACAGATTGAAAAGATAAAAAACTGTCTTGCTTGTATATGATTGATTTTGTAAAAAATTAAAGGCAGCTACAAAAAAAACTTAAAAACTACTAAGTAAATTCAGTAATGTTGCAAAATACAGCAAAAATATAATTAAATTTTTATTTGTATAAACTAGTGATGAATCCTGGACACTAAAATTAAAAATAAAATACAACTTACTATCAGTCAAAAAGTGTAATACTTAGGTATAAATTTAACAAAACATACAGAATGAGTAAGCTTAAAACTACACTATGCTGATTTGAAAGAAAAAGATTTAGAAATATAGAGAGACAGACATACCACACTCATGGATTATAAGACTCCATGACATGAAGATATTTATTCTATGAAAACTGATATACAGGTTTAATACAATTTTAATCAAAATACCAGCAGTTTTTATGGGTATAGAAACATTATTCTAAAACTTATATCAAAAATCAAGGAAAGTTGAACAGTTAAAATAGTTTTAAAGAGAAAGAAAAGAGTGGGAGGAATCAGTTCAGCATTTCAAAACTCACTATGTAGTTTTAATAGTCAAGACTGTGATGTTGGAAGAGGCAGAGACACACAGACACATCAGAAAACCTAGAAGTAGACGCACAGCATATGACAACCAATTTCGACAGAGGTCAAAGCAACTCTGTTGAAGGAAAATAAACTTCTCAATACACAGTGCTGGAACAAGTGAACAGTAGGCAAAATAAACAAAACTTGACCTGGAAACACTGAGCTCACGCATTGTGCAAAAATTAACATAAAACAGGTCATTGACTTAAACAAGAAATGTAGCATAAAACTTTCAGAAATTTTTTAAAGTAGGAGAAAAATGTTCAGATCCAGCGTTGAGAAGCTATCTTAGACTTTTCATCAAAAGTAGACTCCATTTAAAAAGCGATAAATTTGACTCACCCTAAATTAAAACCTTTTGTTCTGTGAAATGATGAAAAGTCAAAATATAGAGTGGGAGAAAACATGTGCAAACCACACTTCTGACAAAGAACTAGTATCTAGAATGTACAAAGACTCTCAAAACTTAAAAGTGAAAAATCAAATAATCCAGTAAGCGAAATACAGGAAGAGACATTTCAGTGAGTAGTATATACAGATAGTGAACAAGCACAGGATAAATTGTTCAACATCATTACTCATTAGGGCAATAAATTAAAACCACAATGAGATTTATTACTTACCTCTCTGGATGGCAAAAAAATAAATAAATAAAATAAAACAAAACAAAATGAAATAAAAAACACCATCAAATACTGGTGAAGATGGGAAGGACCTGGATCACTCCAGGGAGAAACTGAAATTTCTGCAGCCACTCTGGAAAAACATTTGGCAATTTCATTAAAAACTAACATGGAACTACCACACAACCCATCAGTTGATTTCCTGGGCACCTATTACAAAGAAATGAAGGCTTATAGCTACTTAAAAATCTGGGCATGAATGTTTATAGCAGTTTTATTTGTAATAGTCAAACACTGGAAATAACCCAGGTGTCCTTCCATGAGTAAAGGGTTAAACAAGCTGTGATACAGTCAGACCATTGAACGTTTGTCAACAATAAAAAGGAAAAATTATCGATCCACAAAACAACATGGATGAATCTGCTGTCTCCTGAGAATTAAGCTGTGTGAAAAAGAAAATCCCCAAAGGTGATATACTATATGATTTTATTCGTATAACATGTCTTAAGTGATAGTGTTTTAGAAAGAGAAAAGACTAGTGTTTGCCAAGGGCGGAGGAGGGATGGGGGTGAAGGGAGGAAGTGGACGTGGCTACAAAATGGCAACATGAGGGGTCTCTGCAGCAAGGGCTCCCTCTCTAGCCTACATCAGTGTCAGTACCCTGGCTGTGATACTCTGTGGTGGTTTTCTGAGATGGCACAGTGGACAAGGGGACTGTGCAAGGGGTACTCAGGATATTTCTGCAATATTTCTTATAGTTGCATACGAACTTATAATTACCTCAAGGTAAAAATTGTAATCAAAAATATAGATTACTGACTGGGTGTAGGCAAGCCTTCCAAAAGAAAATTATTAAATCAACTGATTGTAAATGTAATTAAACAATGCACATAAATTGAGGATGTTTTCTAAATTGAGAGGCAGCATGGCATTGTGGATAAATGTGTGGGCTTTGGAGGCAGAACAAGATTGAGCCTTAGAGACTGATTTTTTGATTATTAGCTGTGTCAACGTGAGCTAGAGCTCATGTTTACTGATTTTATATCAGCGTTTTCAATTATACCATTATGCTGTTAAATCACAGTGCTTCAATATATCAATTGACAAAAAAATAGTGAAGGAGGAATTATTTTTGTAAGATTGGAAACTATGCTACCAAAAAATTAAGAATGGTATTATAGTAAGTCTAATAGCATTAATAGCCATTCAAGTTTAAACTATTAAAACCAATTTAAATATTATGTTGGATAACAGAATAACACACTGAAGAAAGATGCTAAAGCAAATGCAAGTCAGTAAATAATTATTCAATAGGTTGTATTTACGGGCACTACCTAATTAAGTTAAATTGTTGAAAAATTCACAATCATGGGGACTTCCGGCCAAGATGCAGGCATAGGTAGACACACTTTACCACCCCACACAACCAAAAGAAGGACAATAACAAATTTAAACACAAAAAATAACCAGAATTGCCAGAAAATCTAACTGTGTGGAAGTCCAACAACCAAGGAGTTAGAGAAGAAATATCCATCCAGACCAGTAAGTAGGAGGGCCAGAAATGGGCAGCCGGGTGGAGAGGACTCTCGGCAAGGAGGTAGCCAGAAGACCCGGGTGGGCGAGGTGGCAGCTGGCAAATCCGGCGGTCCCACATTTGCCTGCAGATAAACCAGGAAGAACAGCTAGGGAGAAAAACAAACCCCACAACCCAGGGTTCCAGAGCAGGTAAATAAAACCTCAAAACCTCTGACTGAAAAATCTTGTGGGAGTTCAGGTGGCAGGAGAAACTCCCAGCCTCACGGGAGAGTTCATTGGAGAGATCCACTAGGTCCTAGAATGTACACAGAATCACCCACCTGGGAATCAGCACCAGAAAGGCCCAGTTTGCTGTGGGTAGTGGGGGAAGTGACTGAAAGCCGGCAGGGAGCTGAGCAAGCAGCATTGTTCCCCCTTGGGCTCCTCCCCCACATTCAGAGCCACAACACAGCTACTTGGGGTACCCCACCCTGGTGAATATCTAAGGCTCTGCCCCTCACTACATAACAAGTACACTGAGACAAAAAAAAAAAAAAGGCCCAAATGAAAGAACAGATCAAAGCTTCAGAAAAAATACAACTAAGTGATGAAGAGATAGCCAACCTATCAGATGCACAGTTCAAAACACTGGTAATCAGGATGTTCACAGAAATGGTTGAGTATGGTCACAAAATAGAGAAAAATGTGAAGGCTATGAAAAGTGAAATAAAGTAAAATGTACAGGGAACCAACAGTGACAGAAAGGAAACCAGGACTCAAATCAATGGTGTGGACCAGAAGGAAGAAAGAAACATTCAACCAGAACAGAATGAAGAACAATTCAAAAAAATGAGGAGAAGCCTAGGAACCTCTGGGGCAACTTTAAACATTTCAATATCCAAATCACAGGGGTGCAGGAAGGAGAAGAGGAAGAGCAAGAAATGGAAAACTTCCTTGAAAATATGATGAAGGAGAACTTCCCCAATCTGGCTAAGGAATAGACTTCCAAGAAGTCCAGAAAGCTCAGAAAGTCCCAAAGAAGTTGGACCCAAGGAAGCACACACCAAGGCACATCATCATTACATTACCAAGATTAAAGATAAGGAGAGAATCTTAAAAGCAGCAAGAGAAAAGGAGACAGTTACCTACGAAGGAGTTCCCATTAGACTGTCAGCTGATTTCTCAAAAGAAACCTTGCAGGCAAGAAGGGGCTGGAAAGAAGTATTCCAAGTCATGAAAGGCAAGGACCTCCATCCAAGATTGCTCTATCCAGCAAAGCTATCATATAGAATGGAAAGGTAGATAAAGTGCTTCCCAGATGAGGTCAAGTTAAAGGAGCTCATCATCACCATGCCTTTATTATATGAAATGTTAAAGGGACTTATCTAAGAAAAAGAAAATAAAAAATATGAACAGTAAAATGACAACAAACTCACAACTATCAACAACCACACCTAAAAAACAAAACCAAACCAAAAACAAACCAAGCAAACAACTAGAAGAGGAACAGAACCACAGAAACGGAGATCGCATGGAGGGTTATCAGTGGGGAGGGGTGGGAGGAGTACAGGGGAACAGGTACAGGGAGTAAGAAGCATAGATGGTAGGTAGAACATAGACAGGGGGAGGGTAAGAATAGTATGGGAAATGGAGAAGCCAAGGAACTTGTACGTACGACCCACGGATGTGAACTAGGGTGGGGGAATGATGGGGGGATGGGGAGTCCAGGGCAAGGGATAATAAAGGGGAGAAAAAATGGGACAATTGTAATAGCATAATCAATAAGATACATTAAAAAAAGAAAAAAAAAATACAAGCATGTCCCAGGACCAGGTAGAATAAAACATCTACAAATAACTTGGTGTAAGTTTAACTTTCTAAACATGGATGGTCTAAACTAACCACATCAGGTGACTGAACATGGATGTGAGTACACGCTGAGCACATGTTTGTGAAAAAGTACCCAGTTTCACAGCCGCATCAGTTGTAATATTGCTGCACATCCTAACTGGTACCCAGGACGTTGGTCCACTATTAGCTTGAGGAAGAATGCCACCTACTGAATCTGTTTGTGCACTGACACGTAATTGCATTAGGGGTGTAAACTTAAACTGACAGAGACTGGTCAAATATTAATAAACATGTCCTCTTTTTTTCCAACTTTCTCTCGTTACCACCGAGTGTCTCAGATGTCTCCTGACTGACACTAATGATCACACTATAGTATAGTGCCGCTTTCTTCCACAGAGTGTCTACACCCAAAGCGATTCATTGATCATCTATACTGCTGTTTTTTTCACACTTTTTTTATTGTTCAAGCACAGTTGTCCCCATTCCCCCCCCAGCCAACCCCACTTCCCACCCTCGATCCTACCCCCTTTGGTTTTGTCCATGTGTCCTTCATACATGTTCCTGAGAACCCCTGTCATCCCCTCCCACCTCCCCTCTGGTTACTGTCAATGTGTTCTCAATTTCAATGACTCTGGCTATATTGCTATTTAAACATTGAGAATATTACTATGGCACTCTGAAATTACTAAATTACACATAATTTCTAAGAGAACAGGTTTGGTAACTACATGAATTTTTTTTTAATTTTGTGTAAAGGAAATAATTTAAAACAGCAAGGAATACAAAAGCTACTCTGTCCCTCCATTAGAGCACTTCATTATTCTTCTGTTAATGTGTTTTCCCATTTTCTAGTTGATGAATCAATTATCCTGATCAATGAATAGCTCTTTTATTATTGACTCATATATCATTTTGTTTTTATTTGTTCATTTGCTTGAATTTATAATCATTTTTACATCTCATGTTTGAGGTATTTAAAGTGCTAATTTCAAAACACACCACATTATAAAATACAAAGGAGAAAATTTAACCAAATTATAAACTTACTGTCAAATAATAAATATATAAACATGTTGCATATTGCTTACTACACTTATTTTACTACATACACGGCCAAAAAAATAAAATTAAATATACACATGGAGCATTGGGGGTAAAAGTCCATATACCCTCTTTTCTATTTGACAGCCCTCCGTGAATATTTCCCTACAATATTAAACTCCCTGCAGCAGGCCACCTTCAGGCCAAACCAGTCTGTCCGTGTTGTAAAGTTTTATTGGCACACAGACATGCCTCTCGTTCCATGTGGTCTGAAGCTGCTTTCATGCCGCAGCACCGGCGTGGAATAGCGGTGACGATGACCAGGCGGCATGCAGAGCCTAAACACTCTCTGGCCCTTTGCGGGAACAATTCGTCAGCCGTGTGATGAATGTGTCCCGTTTTATTCAATCATTCTCCTCACAGTAGAAATTTTACTATTTTCTAATCAAATGTTGGAGGACATTGATCACCTATGTGTTCCTTTTTGGCTAGTTCTTTAAGTCAAATATCTAAAAGTGAGGTTGGGGTTGCTGAATTAAATGGCTTGCTCCTTACTAATGGGTTTTCATGTAGATTTCAAGTTGTGATCCGTAAAATGTGTGCTTCCAATCACAGAGCTGCCGATTTTCCAATATCTGACCCAATAATTACATCATTTTTACAAAATGTTTCCTATTACACCAGCCAAAATGTCATCTTACTTGTCTTAATGTTATTTGATTACTAGTGGGGATGAAAATTATTTTATACAATTATTTATTCTTCATTCATGGACTTTGGGTATTTTGTTGTTGTTGTGTTCTGCTTTTTCTCCATTTCGTACAATCACACTGATTTTCTCACAGAGCTTTTTATCTAATATTTACTCCTGTGGAAAATACTATCACTATCTCCATTTGCCAACGAGGCTTGAAGATGTGGTATGTCAGCCACACCCCAGAGGGATCCTTATTGGGGCCGGGTTAGAACCTGGCCTGCCGGCAGAAGCTCCTTCGACACTGTGCGATGCTGCTTTATGCACGTCATCTCTGTGCCGTCTGTGCACATGACGTCACTGAGATTCAAAATCGTCAGCACGCATGTAGATGTCTAGGTTAGAGGTCAACGGCGTAAGTGCAGACGTCTCTTCCTCACGTGCCCTTCATTGGGGTGGAAATAAAGCTTACTTCGATGTTTACATGCAGTAATGCTGAGCCTGCTCGAAGACGTACTGCTGTCTGTACACGATGTGCACGTAGGTGTCTGATCACCCCAAGTCGGCCCTCCACGACTGCCTATGCGCGGGCGGAGGACACCTGTCGCGCCTTGCAGCCGCCTCCCCCTGCATTTCTGATCTGCGAGATGCGGCCCACGCCGTGCAGCGCAGCTCTGCTCCCCGCCTGTCTGCTCTGCTCCCTGCACAGTCTTGCTGGCATTCTGGGCTGTGAAGTGCGGGTCACAGAGGTGGCTGCAGAACCAGGGTTCCTGTCCAGTAGCTGTCATTTTGTCGGGGAGACAGGTGTTCTGAAAAGGTCCCTGTCCCTCTAACGAGCTTCGTGTCACCAGCCGTCACTTAATTCTAAGTGCCTCCGTAGATCTAACATTCTCTGATTATAATCTATGACCTATAATAGAGGCATGATAATAGGAAGGAGAAGTTGATTGCAAGTGGGAAGACCCCAGAAACAGGTGCTATTTAAGCTGAGACAGATACCTGCAGCCCCCTTTATTGCTTTTAAGGATCATTTTCTCATGTAGCCCTTGAAAAACGTTTCAAGTTTATTGCTGAGCAGATACTATGAAGCTTCACCATAGTCTGTGCTTGGGACTTAGAGGTTTCTAACTTAGAGATTAATGGTTTAATGGGTCCCTTTAAAAAAAACGATAAATAATAATAAAGTCCAGCTATGTGACAATTCTTTTGTTACAGTTCACTCAGATGGGCGCCTTATTACAGTCTTCCTTTTCCTCCCACTCAAGGTAAAGGTCAGATCAGTGAAAGGTCAAGCTGACTGGTATGGATTATTATAATATTGTTCTCGACCCGCTCGCAGATCGATAGTGAATGTCATCATCCATTTCACTGCAGCGCAGACACTAACTTCATTATCTTAATATATTAAGAAAGCAGAGCCTGAAGCAACACCAGTTTCATACTTCTATCCTTACAGATAATATTCAAACTAAAAAAAAAAGTCTAGGCCTTAAATATGGTACAGTTATTTCTTACTAGAGCTGCTTTAGGACAGACTCTGAACAAAGCTCTCCCCGTGTACTCCGGGGGCTCTGTGTGTGTTTCCGGTGCAGGTCTTTGAGAACAGGCCAAACCACACAGCCCAGAGGCGAGGAGAGGTGCGCCCAGGTCACGCCCTCGCTGAGCGTCTGAGTTACAAACGCAGGCGCTGACCCGCCCGGCCTCTGACTACGCACCTGGATGCAGTCTCCACTCCAGCCACACATCCTGCAGTTTCCAAGCAATTCTGGCAAGAGAGGCAATCGGGTAACGTGAAGATGAAATATTACCTGAAAAAAATAAAGTGTTGAACCCATGTCTGTCTGAAGTCCCATACATCGGGATGGGATCTGAAATCTACGAGCTAGGTGACAAAGTCAAAAAGTCAGCACAGCTAAAGTGTGACTAATTTTTCTGTAATATTGGGTCTAATAACATCTGCTTTGCAAGTTTTTGGTGAGAACAAATGCCAACCTACCTATCTCGGTGCCTGGATAACATGAAGTATCTGTTCCACGCAACGTGGTGTTGTTGGTTTGAATCAGAGAACGTAAGTGTCGATGAAATTCAGGGCCAGTCCCAATATCAGAATTGATAACATCTCAATAACTACAAAGGGAAAGTATGATACAAAGTATAATCTATTGTTTTATTTATTAAAATGTTTCATAGTTGGAGTCATATATACAATTTAAGATTATGATGACAAAATGCCGGTATACAGCGGAATACAATATACTTTAGAAGGTGTTTTCTCTTTACAACAAAATTTCTAGCTCCAGTAATTTACAACTAAAGCAAAGAGAGCTTCATGGTTGAAAAGAAACACAAAATGGCTCAAACATCAAGTTTACAGAAATCTTAACAATAGGAGAAAAAATCTACTCCCACTTACAAGTATACCCCAACATCCAAATCCACATGACATTTAACCCTAATGGAGCGAGTTACACACATCACACGCTGCCCCATATTTCCTGCATGCATTACATGCTATATCACATTTTTTTCTTCCCTAACACGCCTTATGTTACCTAGTGACTGCAGAACCAGGATGGAAGACTGGTTCTTCTTCACTTATCAGCTTGCACATTTCTAACGAGCAAATGAACTAATGAATATACAAACTTACAAAGGAGTGAATAAATCATAGCCACAGTCTGTACATCAAAGGAATTCAATTTCTTATCCTGTAAGATAAAATCCTTGTCCCAGTTCTCTCTGGTTTTTCTGGAGAAGAATTCATCTTAGGAGATGAATGACCGATTGTCAACCTATTGAGGAGACTGAAGACAGAGCTTGTGAATCTTTTCCCGAGCATTCAGGCCCCCCTGAAGATTTTTGGTTATAGAAAACACCTGAAGACGGAGATAAAAAATGTATTATTTGGTTGAGACATGCTGAAAGAAATCCAAGCTTCACACAATAGTTTTAGGACATTTCCAATCCGGTAGTTCCGGAAGTCTGTGATTCACAGTAAGTAGATTTTTAAAAATCCTACCACTAACTCCATGGGAATCAAGTACTAACAAAGCATATTTATAGAAGAAAAAGTTGGTGAGGAAAGAAGGTCAGAAGACGCCCTTCTGCTGCTACATTTTCCAGACCCAGGGCTCCTGTCAGGCCTGGGGAACACACGCTTCTCTGCTATTGGTTGGTTGGCTGGTTCATCTGTTTATTGAGTGTGTTTACATGTCATTGATGTTTTCCTTTGTTTAGTTTGGAAGGGAGGGGTATTCTGAGAGAGTTTCTGAACTTCTAGTTAGTGGTAAAAAAAAAGAAGTTCAACTTTGAAACCTTCCCTTGATTGGCTAAACAACTGAGGAAATAAGGTAGCTTGTATTATTTCACCTGGTGGCTTTTTCTGCTCCATTTTTGATCTCAGAAGAAGTGGTGCCGTCCCCTGAGCCACCTACAGCTATTCTTGCTGATTTTCTTTAAAGGCCTCTAATCTAATATTGACCAACACCTCGTGTTGCTGATAAGACTTGACAAGAGCTAAACCCCAGTTCTGTGGCTTCCTACTGAGTGCCAAGACCTCTGGTCTAATTAATCTCGGCTGGCTCAGCTAGAGCCTCAGACACCTATTATGAAACTCCATTTCAGCCGTTCATCTTGAAGAAATAGCATATCGGTACTGTCTAAGCTTTTGTAGTAACCAGGTAAGATGTTATCTGAGGGCCAGAGGCAATTTCAGTTGGATTTTAGGTTTGTGGGTTTGTCAGTGACTCACGCAAATAAAACAAAAATACAAACTCAATAAAAATTCATTTCGCAAATACAGTGAAGGCAGAAAGCAAAGTCAATATGCTGTGCTTCTTCCCAGCTGCTCATTTACTATTGAACAAGAATTAAGTGCCGATCTAATTTTCTCCAATAAGGTATTCTGTAAAATGTCCATTAGGGCTTTTCAATATTTGAATCAATTGAGCATATAACAGATATAAAGATGTAATTTGAGAATGATACCTTTTTTCCACTTAACAATATAAAACATTGATCAACCTTGATAAATGTTTGTGTTTAAAACAATTGCTATAAAAAGCTCTGGCCTGAATCGCCAACCTTGGTGGTTTCTCCTGCAGGTCAATGCCATCGGTGTGGACACTCTCTCCGCAAATGACTCTTCATTTTAAAACCCAGTTTTATATGCTACATTTGGGGAAGATGATTTAAGAAAACAATTGGATGGCGGAACAAAGAAATAAATTCTGAGATAAGGTTGAAGAACAAACAAAAATAAATAAAGTAGCTTTTAGTGTGTGATAAGTGTAAATGCAATCAACATATAAGGGAATTACCTTGGTGGCACTTTTGTTTATATAAATTCTTCATCTTCCACCTTTATCATTAACAAAAGTCAAAATAAGGAATATTGAGAAACACATTTGATTCATGAAGTATTGCAATAAAAAAATAAAACATTTAGGGTATGATGCATTCATAACTATCCCCCTAGGGAGAGGATATCTATTGTTGTGCTAACACTTGACTGTGTTCTTGTTGTCATTTAAAAATTAGGTGAAATTAAAATTACTGCAACAGCGGTACTAAGTCATTTACATCCTGGTGTTTCGTATGTTAATTTCCAAAGGTATAATTTTGCAATCAACTACATAATGAAAATTTGAAATGGAATATAATTGTACCATATAAAAACTTTCTTCCATTAGTGGAAAACAAGGACCATCTTCCTCACTAGTTGCCTGTGGCCTGATTTAGAAGGGAACAGGAACAGGAAACCTTTCCCCAGGGTTGGAATGGAGAGATGGGGAGGAACTGTGGCCACCCATCTGCTCAGGGACGTCCTACGCCAGACCCAAATTTGACTGTTACTGAAGTTATCACAAAGCTTCCAAACATTCAGGTATAAAATGTAAAATAAACATTGTGTTCATGATATCTTTTAATGAGAGTGGGTTTATGCAGAAAATATCACAAGAATTTTGTGAATAAAGTCTTGGAAATTCAGGTCTTGTTGACACTGAGAAGGTTTACAAAAATCAAAATCTACTGACTTGAATTCCATCGGGTTGGTCCGCCTGACTCCAGAAGGTGTCCCTCGAAGACCATGTCTCATTAAAAGGCCCTGGACATTTTCAACTTCCCCAACTTTCACGATCTGTTGCAAGTTACGGCTATAATTTATGCTGACTGTCTCTGAACTGTTTTTAACTCCATAGATATGGTCCAACCCGACTTGCAGCCTAATCTCTTGCTCCTCAGGGAATGGCCCATGGACAGCCTCACGGGCCTTACCTGGCCACTTGTTAGGAATGCAGAATCTCAGGCCACACTCCAAGTCTTCTGTCTCAGAATGGGCATTTTTATAAGCTCACCCAGGGGTTTTTATGCATATTTGAGAATGACTGACCTAGTCTTATGAAAATAAAATATCAACATAAATGTAACTATGAAATTATACGTAAATTTTACATCAGGTTTATTGAGGTAGATTTAACATACAATAAAACCAACCCTTTTTAGGTTCACAGTTGTACGAGGCACACCAAACACCATGTCAGGTAACCACCACAGACTCGTGGAAGAGTGTGGCTCCTCCCCCACCCACTACAAGGTCCGCCTGCTCCTTTTCCGCCCATCACCTGCTCTCATCCCCAGCCCCTGCAGCCACCAATCTGGCTTTTGTTCATTTTGCTTTTGTTCCAGCATTCCAAAATGTCATGCATAAACAAAATCATTGAGTAAGTAGCCTTTTTTGTATAGGGCATAATGCTTTTCAGATTCATTTACGTGGTTGCATGCATCAGTAATTTTCTCCATGTTATTGCTGCGTAGCATCCCCATGTATAAATGTATTCAATTTGTTTACCTATTGATTCATTCACTGTGAAAATATGGGTGGCTTACCCTTTATGGAAACCATGAATAAAGATTTTGTAAGAATTTGCACACAGGCGTATCTGTCTCTGTATCTATCTATACATATCTGAATCTATCTGTTTCTATATATATATTTATCTATATATATGTCTGGAGATATTTAAGGAGTGAGTCATCTGTTCAGCACATGTTCAACTTTATAGAAACTGTCGAACTGCTTCCCAGAGTGACTGCGTCGTTCTGCACCCCCACACAAAGCACAAACAACCTCCAGCGCCCCACACCCTCCCCAGTCATTAGTGTTGACAGTTTATTTCAACTCCCAGTACGTGTAACTTTAAATTCGCATTTCCCTAATAGATGCAAACTTTTCACGAGCCACTTTGCCATTTGCTTCTTTTCATTCACGAAGTGTGTGTTGAAGTTCTTCGACCGTTTTAAATAACTTTCTTTTCCCTTTTTTCTTAGCCTGTATCTGGGATCTGTCTCCACACATCACTGTTTCATTAATACGCTGTTACTCACCCGAGTTCGAGTAAAGGGTGCAAGGCCTGCATCCTGATGGCCCCAACCTAGAACTCAGAGCTGGGCCCTGGGCTGTGGCTGTAAGGTGAATTCAGGACACTCCCCAACTCCACGTGACCCCTCCCTTGCTAACCCCAGCCCAGAATGTCATCTCTCACCCTGACTGACGGTGTTTTAAATGCAGCCAATGGGCAGAAACAAACATTCCCGACACCACACACACAATGCGTTTTTCCCTTCAGAGTCTTTCCATGTTAACTGGGTGACAGGTGCTGACTTGGTGAAATCCAGTGACTTGTAAATGGTGCAAGAAACTGGAACAAAAGTTCCTCTGGGTGCTCTGGGCTCTCAGAGTGTATGGCTTGGCCCCGGGGGGAGCACGCGCACGCATGCCCCCCGTCTTTCCACTGGCTTAAGTTGATCCATGGCTGTAAATTCAAAGGTCCCCCACAGGTTATCTTTCCTCACCAGCAGAGCCTCAGAGCCCCTGGAATCCTTGAACCTGCCCACAACCACACACCTGAACTGAGTCACCCAGTCCACACAGTCCGGGCATTTCCACGTCTCAGAGGACCCTTTCTAAGGTGGAAGGAAGGACTAGTGACACCAGCTCAATTCTAGGATCACTGGACACTGCGACACTTTCCTTACCGAGCCAGTCCTCACACAGTTCACGTCGGTGACCCGTTTCCTCAAGGAGGTAAGCGAATGCTCCTGTTCACAATAAAGGCTTCAGAATCCAATCCAGCAGACGAGGAGAGACGTTCCTGTGCTCATAGGTAGAGAGTAGGCTGACAGCTGTTGCGAGGGGGCTGGGTGGGGGATAGAGCAAAACAGAAAAAAGAGAAAGAACGAGTGGACAGCCACAGCAGTGTAGGCCTTGCATGGGGAGGGGGTAGGCAGAGATAGAGGAGTGCACGGCGGATAGATGGTGATGGATGGACACTGGACTTGGGGTGGCAAACACACAACATGGTGTACAGATAAGGTGTTGTGGAACTATGCACCTGGAACCTGTATAATTCTGTTAGCCAGTGTCATGCCAGTAAATTCAGTGAAAAAAACAGTCTCTTACAGAGTTGACTCAACTTTATAGTTTTATAGAAAAAGACCCATAAGATGAATTTCAGATTCCAAATGTTAAAAGAAACTAAGCCATTGCATTTTATATGTCAGAAATAAAATTTAGAAGTGGAAACTTCAATATCAAAATTATGGAACAAATGGAGACTTTTAAATATACTGTGAATTTCCTCGTGGTCTACAGTGGAATTAAAAAGCAGTCTTCTGTGGACAGGAGGGTTTCAGCCTCCCCACACCAATAGATCTCTGTCTGTTGTGGGAGAAATGGTTATGATTTCTTTCTGCTGAAGAGCGGAACACGCCTCACGCCTCACATTCGCGGAGATAGGCTGTGACTTTGGATGGTGGCCTTGACCTCAGGCTACAGACGTCATCAGTTAACCACGTGCTCCTTCTTCGCTCGGCGATCAGCAGGGTGAACTGAACACGAGGAAAACGTGAGGATGTCACACACAGGTGCCACTCCGCAGGCCACACCCGTGGTGCATTTTTGCCTTGTTTTCACACCTCTGAACTCCTTATTTACATAAACAGTCACAAAAATCATTCTGATGACTTTTATGCCTATGGTATTGAGGAAAATCGCTGAATATACGATAAACCAAGACTAACCAATAAGTTAATTTTATATTTAAATATACTAAAGTAATGGGAAAAGGTAATCATCACATATTTACCACTGTGGAGAAAAAAAAGAGAGAGAAATTTATTTTCATTAACCCTGTGTCTTGAAAGACTCAGAGTGGGAGATAGAATGAGTTTTTAATCCATTGAGGTCCTGCTCTGCCATTATTGGGTTTTCATTGCCTTTTACCAGCAGAGGTGATTGCAGACACTGGTGTCGGAAAATTATGATGTGGAGGATCAGATGGACATTGATTTAAACGTGGCCAGAAAACTCAGCTCCAAACTGCCTTACTCTCAAAAGTGCTGGAGGAATGCGTTGGATGTTCATGATTACGTGTGAATTCTCCTGTATCATTGATAATCTTTTATTGATTAAAAAGACTTGAGAATTTTTTAAAGCTTTAAATTGTCCTATATCCTCCTTAGAAATTATTTTGCTCTAAACTTATACTGTCAGTTGAGAAAAATCTATTTTGTTCTAATATTAGGTTTTCAGTTCTTCATCTTAACTCATGTCTTGGTTATGGATAGAACGTCCTCATATGAATTTAGCTTTTTTATAAATCTGCTTTTAACAAACTTGTTCAGCTTCCGAGAACCTTTACTGTTGTTACATTACCCATAACGCATTCGTATCTTGAGGACGGTGTGGCTCAGAGTCAGAGCAGATGGAGGACCTCAAGTCGTTGTGCTGTCCTTGTGGAGAAAGGTGTCTCTTGCACCCCCTTCTCTGCAAGTTCTACCCATATAGCCCAACTAAAACAATAGCTTCTCGAATGCACTACTTATTATAGTACAGATTCTTCGTGTGGTAGATAGTGTCTCAGGATGCTTGCTTCCCTTTAGTTACAGGAGCTTTGACAGAAATTTACTTGGCTGTGTCAGAAACACATTTTCACCCAAAATTACTTCCTTAAGGAGTAAGCTTTCCATGGAAACATTTTGCATAATTAGAAAGTTTTTCTCCAGTGAGGTATTAAGTCTTCCTTCTTCCCATCCCCACCTTCTGGACTGAATACATTTCCAGGTCAGTTCTCATAGACTCCCAATTCTGCCTGCTTCACTTGCTTAGGAAATTCAGCAAGCACAACTCTCTCAACCCTCACTTGCTGTATTACTGTTCGGTTTTTTATCCTCTCCTGAACGACACATTTTATGATTAATATACTGGGTAAACATATGGTGCTCTCTTGAAATTACCCTGATCACTCCCCGAGTTTATTTTTTAAGCGTTCCCAGAAAGCAAAGCTGTCCCCCTTCCAGGGAGAAGGTCGCGGCGGCAGGATGGGTGAGCGGAAATCAATGGCGGCGGGCCCCTGGACTGCGGGAGTCGATGCAGCAGGCAGACTGGTGGCAGTCCCTCAGCCCTCACACTCTCCACCCCCATGCCAGCAAATGTCGCCTGTGGGGTTCATTTGCATATCTGGGTAGCATTCCCTGTGGAGTCGCGCCGAGCAATGTTGCAGCTGTGACAGCTTGAAAGAGAAGAGCTAATGCAATTATCCACCGGCTCGCCAGCACCTTCTCTTCCTAAACGCCAGCGGGGAATTCTCGACACACAGAGGGCGAACACACCATTTAAAGTACAAGGGGAAGTGTGAAGCTCTCAGGTGTGCCGTGGGAATACCCTCAGGTACCCAGCATGTATAATGTAATGCTCCTTGACTGCTCTGCTTCCTTGAGGTGAATGCAGGAGCTAAAGCCAAGGAATGTGATGTGTTGTTTTCTTCTTGGAGCAACTTAAGATATGTTTGGGTTTTGGGGTTTGTCTGTTTTTACTGTTTTAGTGGATGTCATATTTTCTGATGCGAAGTCAGCTCTTATGCTAATAGTTAATCACCTGTGTAGGGAATAGGTTAGCTGTCCTCTTTAAATGAATTGAGTATTATTTGAATATGATTCTTGTCTCTTTTATTAGATTTTTTGTTTGCCTTTTTGTGTTGTATTTCTAACACTTGTCCTAGGGGTTACAGTATACATATTTAACTTAATGTAGTCCACCCATCAAACTGTATACCTATGCTTAACTATTTCGTCCAATAGTTGGATGCTTTCATTAATGTATATCCTACATACATTATAAACCACATAATGCATTACGAGTTTCTGTTTCTTGAAACAGTCAGTGGTCGGGCACACATATTTATGTTTCCTGTCTGATGTCCTTGACCTTCTCTTGCAGGTCTGGGTTTCCATCTGGTATTGTCCCCTCTCTAAAGAACTTTCAGCAGGTCTTGTAATGTAGTTCATCTGGGGATAAATTCGCATCTGCCCAAATTTACATATGTACTTCTAACTTAATTTTTCAAGAGTATAGATTCCCAGATTGTTTTTTTCTCTCTTTGAGCACTTTAGATTTTTTTTTTTTAATTTCTTCTGGGTGCCATAGTTTCTGCTCTGACGTCAGCTGTCATTCTCATTGCTAAGCCTCTGTTTGCGGTGGTTCCCCCCCCCATTGGAGGGGTTTGTGGTTTTCCCTTTATTTGTGTGGCAGCAGTTTGATGAGTATAGACCTAGCTGTGGTTTTCTCTGCGTTTCCCTAACTAGGTGTTCACCCTGCTTAGAGCTATATGTTTTCCCTTTCTTTCTTTTCTTTCATTTAGAGTCTTGGATATTATTTAAGTCTTCATTCTGCCCCCTTCTCTTTCTTTGCTGCATCTGAAACTATAATTACAAGTATGCTAGGAAATTTGATCCTGTTCCACAGATTTCAAATGCTGTCCTTTTAAATTTTTTATTTACGTATTTTATATAGGATTATTTCTAAACTTGACTTATCTTATTGTCATCCCCTCTCCTGTGTGCATCTCTGATACCATAGTCCCCATGTACACCGTCTCCGTTAGCTTCTCCTCTCTAGCTTCCATCTTTCTGTGGAAAATGCCCATTTCTTTGTATGCTTTCCCACCTCTCTTACTAGATGCTTTAACACAGGTACTACGAATGTCTTAAAGCTTTTTTTTAAAGATAGCTTAATTTAAATAATATGCCAGCAATTCTAAATTAGTAGTCTATTTCTGTATCTGCCACTATTGACAATTCCCTTTCTTGACAATAGAGTTATATTTTATTTTTTCTTACTATATCTGTTAAGCATTTATTTCAAGCTGTAAAAGAACGGTAGGGGCTGAAGTAAATGGTAAGCTCCCTAAATGACACACCCCTCCCCCTGCTGCCTGCTGGCATGAGGGCGCCAGCCAGCATCCGCTGGGCTGAACGTGGGTCTTGCATCAGCAGTACCGCTGAGAACTGTGGCTCCAGGCAATTCGGAGATATGTAGAGATCATCCCAACAGCAGAGCTTGTGATCTCCTGGAAAAGAAAACCAAAGATTTCATTTTAGCTTCCATCCATGTACTTTCCAAACGATAGATCTCACTTTGCGTTGGTCTGGATACCAGCTTTTTGGGTCTTTCAGGAGATTCCCTTTGCTCCCTGCCCCATCTTAGATATCGACGTTGAGTAGAATTCACAGCTACATCTAATAATTTATTAAAATCAGAAGGAGAGCGGAGTTCCTGGCTTCGTCGCTCTTTCAGTGGCAGCCTGTGTAGCACCTTTCACACTCGAGAACTCTCACCTTCCTTCAAAGACTTCAGTGTATGTACTAATCTAATATATACGAAATGCATATAAAATAACGGGGAATGTGTTAGCCTAATAATAGTTGAGAAATAGTTTAAGGTTTCTATTTATGTAGTCTGCTGGAAAAAACACAGTTAAAACATTGTATAATTCCACGCTTAGAGCTTGATAGTTGCTTCTTCCGGATTAACTTTATTTCTGAAATATTTTTTTAACTTGAACTTTGTAGAAATAATGGAATTTTTTCATTTGTTTGCAGTTTTCCCTCCTTATGTGTTGCTTAGACTATAATACAGAAATACATAAAATAACTTTTTCACGAGGAACACTATTTATTTGTCTGTTAAATTTGACAATAAGTTGTGATTTTAAGTGACTATTTAAAAAGTCATATATGAATTATATCTCAGTGGGATTTCTCTCCAGATAAACAAATGAATGGGTTGCGTGTTAGGCATATTCCTCTTAAACATATAAGCCACGGTCACATGTCCTTCTGTTAGAAAATACGCTCACGGTATGGGAACCTCGTGGGGCTGGTGAAGGTCAACTTTTCCCATTGGAAAGAAAACAGAACAAATGGCATATTTGTTGGGGAAAGCTGGGCTGATTACAAATTCAAAATTTGGTTAAAGCTTATTTTTTCCTATGTGTACCTCAAAGATTTTATTTAAAATTTACTGATAAAACTGAGTTTTATATCCAATGTACTGACTTTTCCAAACTCTTATGTGATGCTTCCTTAAGTTAACAATGCAAAATACCATAACTCTATTTTATTTTATACCAAATGTCAGTTCAAACATCAGTACCTGAGAGCTTTTCATGAATCAAAGTTTTCTAAACTTTATAGACTATTCTGGAGGACATTCTGCCTAGTGATAAATGTGTATTTTAATTAATGCTGCTGGGGGTGCATGGTGATTACAGGAGTAGAGCAGCCGAGTTGGTGGTTGAATAAAACTGCTGTAAAAACTTGGAGGTTTCCACATTTTTTCATGTGCCTGTAAGTAGGGTACCAAGATGGCTAAGGAAGACTATTTGGGACTCATCAAAGGAGAAGCTGTCATCCTTTTGAGGACTCTTACTAAGCTGCAAAATTGCACCACGACTCCTGTTCTATCATGACCCAGCTGGCTTTCAAATTATGTGCACACAGAGTTTCTCCTCCACGTGCATCTCTGGGCCAGCTTTCATGTGAGGGGCCAGCTGCATATGCTGGCCATCCAAGGATGGGCACCACAGAAATCTCCCCGACACGTGCTGTTGGAGACTGTATGATAAAACTTCAGTGAGTTTTCCAAATTGGGTTTGTATATTATCAGGTTTGGCTAAAACTAAGACATGAGTAAATTATCATGTCAACTAATGCATCAGGATGTTCCTACCAGAAACTCCTGGAGACTTACAAATTCCACTTACGATTTCCCAAACGGAGGTTTTCTTCTCCATTTCAGTGACTCATAGACTGGCTGTCATTTATGCCACTTACTGACCTCTTGTTCCATTTTCACATATCATGTGATGTGGTCATTATGCCACCCCTGAGAATTAAGCATTGATATTAGTCTTATTACATAAGTAGGTAATCTAAGATTCCAGGAGAAGGTAAGGTAATAATGTAAGTAGGAAGAGAAAAAAGGTACCTCGTTATTTTACGTGCCGGGCAATGTAGAATTTCTCCCTTTAATCTCGCATTTCCTTTAATGCTCATAATTCAGTGCAGTATTATCTCTAACTTGCAGCTGAGTATAACAAGACTTGCCAAATAGCACACAGGTGATTGGCAGAAGCAGCACTGTCTTCGGAGACAGAGAAGAGGGTCTGTGTTCAGAGGGCTTCACTATGTTTCTTCTCTGACCAGATCTCTGTGCACAGACATGGGGTCCAGGGAAGCAAAGGAAAATGTCCACTTGAGCTATTACTCTCTTCTACAGACCATGTTCAAGGCCGTTGGAAGTCCAGAATTTCCTGCCCAGGTGGCCAGAGCTTATTTCCACAGTCAGTAAGCATCTGTTACCATAGGTAGTTAACTAGTTAGAAATAAGAGAGGAAGCGAAGGGAATCAGATGCTGAGTTTAATAAACTGGGGAGCATAAGCCTGTTTGCTTCACCAAGAAGCTGCAGCTCACACCCCAGGGAATCATAGCTTTGCTCCATCGAGGGGAGTAACATTCCTCCCTTTCCCGCTCCAGTAGAAGATTGTTGGGAGGCCCTGGGGAAGGTGCTGGACCATAGAGTCTTTCAGCCTAAGTAGGGGTGGACCCATCGTAAGCCTGCAAAAGCTTGGGAAGTTGGTTATTTTGCAAAGGTAACCAATCTCACCCAAGTAACCTTCATTCACCCCATTTGCTTGTGAGTTCTCTCTCTTGCCTGGGAATCCGCACCTGCGCCGTGTGCTGGTGCGTTCTCGCTCCACAGCCACGCAGCCTTGGCAGCCACGCAGCCAGGGGCCACGCAGACTCCCAGACCTGTCTAGACACGGAGAGCCTTTTTAGTGCTCTTTCAGATGTGGGGCCTGTCTTCCACGGAGCACTTTCCATGGAGCTTCTTCGAACTACCTATATGCTCTTTTCAGAACTCTCACTAGTTGTCTCTTTCATTATGTTTAATCTGGTGTATAGCCATATAATCTTTGTTATAATTTTCATCCTAGAATATCTATTTATTTCATACCTATATTTATTGTTAAATATTATTTTCTTTTTTCTTCATATCTTTAATTTTATTTTTAACTATATCATATATATCCACATTATATACTATAAATAATAGTTCTAATATTGATAGTCATTGTGTGTCTACCTCTGTGACTTTTTTCTGATAAGTCAAAATAATTGTGGCCTCTTCAATTTTATATTTAGAGATTTGGTTTGAAAGCATTTCGTGGTTTAGCACTGTCAGTGAGAAACACCTGAGACCTGGATGCACAGTGTGCTGCTTCTGATGGGCCTCTGTGTCTCTCTCCTCCCCTCTCTCTCTCCGTTCTTTCCTCTCTATTGTACACGCACAGTACTCACATTCTCTCCCGCTGTTTTTTCTTCTTCCAGAAGCTAGGAGGCGCTATCACCCGAAGATTGACATGAATTGTGTGATTAGCTCTGATGTTAATTCCAGATGTTTCGTGTTTTATACACTGACTGTGACACCTGTCAGAAGTCCTTCTCCCGGAGAGGGTTTCCGCCACCAACTTCTTCCCCCCACCAACTTCTCTTCACACACAGGGATCTGCCTTCCGTCTCCTGTAATAGCTCCTTACACTTGTGTTTTCAGACATCCGCAATGGGCATATGTTCTTGGAGAAAATACTGCTGCCTCCAGAGTTTTTTGCTCTGTAAATTTATAACTTAGTTTTGCTTGTGGCCAGGAGATTATGCAAGAATCTTTAAATCTTTGCTCTAAATTTTGACTCAGTAGAAATGAATTTAATCCTCCATTCATTTATATCTAATGTGTTCTTAATATTTATGGAATAGAAAACATTTTTATATTTATGTAAAAATACATTTGACAAAATATTTTTATATTACATATATGTATGCACAATTATTGCAAGAGAAGGTTGTATTAACATTACTAGTTACCATATATTGCATAATGGCTTTAAGTGTTTTAAACTTTAAAATGTGAAATGTGTATTTTAAATTATATTACTGCACCCCTGGGCTTAGTGACATGGGGTATAACTCATAAACTATACAAATATGAATATTTATGCACACACATAATCATACACATTTACATATGGTGCTCCCTCTGATTATTCTAACTCTGAGTGAATTAAAATACCTTACCATAATAAGAAAGTTGACTTTTTATGGAGACTGTAGTGAGAATTCATTACATTACTTGTGAAAACTCATGAGAAATCTTGTTTGTTGAGAATTTCACGTCTATTCTAGTTACACAGTCACTGTGTTCAAGCCAGATACATCATTTCTTTGAAGCAACATTCAAGAAGGTGCTCCCGGGAAGTAGAAAGGGCAAGGGAAAGTTTAAAGAATTGCTTGAAAAGTTGTAGAACTGACAGCTTGGTCAGGTGGCCAGCATGTCTGCAGAGGCCGCGTGCATTGTCATTCGTGGGCATGAGCAGGGTTTAGGTTCCCTTCTGAGTGAGCGTGAGGGATCCTTGGAATACGGAATGAAGGAGAAGATGCGATCGCCACAGTCTAAATGTAGGACTGGGTTTGAGATTGCCTGGCGGGAGCTTCCCAGTGAGCACGTCTGAGATGAGGTGCATGTCTGCGCCACCCGCTGGCCAGCGGCAGCCCGGCCATCACTGCGTTTGTTTCAGCTGTCACCCACATGCCACGTCACAGTTCCAGGTCACAGTTCCAGGTCACAGTTCCAGCTCAGGAGCAGGGAGAACTAGGATTATAAACATCTGTAACATGGAGCCGGGATGGGGAACACTTGTGTTTTTAGGAAGGTGGGGGACAGTCTACTGATAAACAGATCTTCATCGGCATTAAATCTGATATATAAGTAAACTCAGGACGGTATATTTTTTAAACTTCACTTTCCTTTCTTTGAAATCCCCTGACTTTTCGGCACCAACACACATTGGACATGGAGGACTTTTTCACGGTTTTGGCTGATGGTCGGTTTGTCCTTTGGTTTTCCCTGCTCAGCTTTCAAATTGCCTTCCCTTGACTGTAGAATCATTACATTGCAGGGCACAGTTGGTCACCACCAGCCAAAACCAAAAATACCGACATCTCATTTTCTCAGCCTTTCTTGCCAGCGAGACAGGGCACAGGGCTCCCCAGCTGGGCATGCTGACGCCATAATTGGAGTCATCAGCTCATGCCCTGCCACACCTCGACTGAGCAGAACCCCTCTAGGTTCTGACGGCAGCCATGAGAGCAGACCTTTGGCGTTGTCTGCAGTGGACGGGCACGGCTGGCAGCTCAGGTTATGTCCCCAGCAGGAGAATCTCCACTGGCTTTATTTGCAGCATTATTCCTCGCCGTGTAGCCTCCAAATCTTGTTTGCTAGATTTCCTGGAGGCTTCAAGACTCACTTAATATCCTTTGAATGTATTCCCCTTCAGGTTAACTTGTTTATATTTTATTTGTTGCTTTCAATTTAGTTTCTAATATCAAAAGTGATAGGTTATATAGCTTATTTTGTTCTTTAGTATTTCATTTGAGCAAATAAATGTCAACATTCATTAACCATCAGATTATGCTTCTGCAGGGTGATTATGATTTGGGCTAAACTTTTATGAAGCTAACTGTGTTAGACTCTGTGCTCTGAGTTTTATTCGCAGTGTCTTATGTCATACTTAAAATGAGCACACAAGTGGGTACTATTGTTATCTTCAACTTAAGGTGTGAAAATTAAGCCAAAGTTGGACTGGCTTGACCAAAGCTTCCCAGGTTGGTTGCTCACGTGGCAGCTTGTGCCCTTGGTCACAGCTTCAGAGCTTCTGCTGATTTCAAGGTAAAGCTCAGACATACACACCCCGGCCAGGTCATGGCAAATACCACCTGTATTCAGTCGGATGTCCCGTTAAATGTTAATTACATACCAAGTACTGAGATTAAAGCCAGAAATAGGAAAATTAATTATGTGATATTTCTACCCTTCATTCATCTTCCAGGTAGAGAAATAATGTACATATACAACTATTGCATATTATAAAATTTTCTATATCAGTGAAAGGTACAAAGTCTATGGAAACTCAAATAAGAGAACCATTTTTCTCCATAGCAGTGTCAAGAAAAGGGGCAGACCATCAGGGACAAGGACAGCTCCCAGCACATGGCCCGCACTTGCTGCCGGGGGTGTGTCACAGTGTTGCCTCAAAGCTGGAAGGGAGGGGGCAATGAGTCACCAAACTTCTAAGTACCAAACACTGCCCACGATGCTCTGCTCCACGTACCACAGAAGCATGGTGGATGTTTCTTCCTTACCAGTCTCTGTTGTCAGCATTCCTCAAGGTTTAGTTTTCCATGATTAAATTCATTTGTGATATTTAAATGTGATGTTAGACACAAGAATGTATGATTTACACTGGTGACTACATAATTTTTCAATACTAGCTAATTAATTTTACCTAGACATAAGGAAATGCATTTTGTCAGTAGGAATCAAGTCTGCCCTTCTATTGAGATGGTTTTATGAATAAGTAAGTCGATTAGCAAAGATCCCCGCCTCCACGAGCACGTTTCAGATGCAAACCTGTCAGGAGGAGAGACAAGATAAAACCTGGGTTACCTCGCTGTTTCTGTTGAAACAATTGCACAAGTGTAGTGGATCAAAGACCAGAGATTTGTTCATTAATTGTTGCGGATGGCCGAAATCCACGATGGGTCTCTGGAGGCTGAGGTCAAGGTGTAGGCATGGCTGTGTTCTTCCTGGAGAAGCATTTTCTCGCCCATTCCGTCTGCTAGCAGCACTTGCTTGCCTGAGCTCTCGGTCCCTTTTTGCCTTCAGAGGCAACAATGACGTCCCTCCACCCTTGGCCTCTGTATCTCCCTTCTCTGACGCTGTCACCTGCTTCCTTCTTTCACGTTTAAGGCCCCTTATGATGACATGGATCTACCTGGTAGTCCAGGATGGTCCCATCTCGGAAATCATTTACTCGGTTCCATCGACGAAGTCCCCTTTGTCATGTAAGGGGCAGGTTCACAGCTTCTGGGGATTAAAACATGGATATCTGGGAAGGGGGAGGCAGCATTCTGCCCATCACGGAATAGAAGTGTTTCTATATATCACTTCTAGATAGAAGTGTTTCTTCTATCTAGTGAATCTCTTTTTCTCTCCTGATTTCTTCCCCTTAGCCACACAAACATACTGTAGAATGTTTCACTAGAGCAAATAAACCCTCTCTTTACTTAATATCTCCCTCCCATCCCTGTGTCTCCAGTTTATATTATTATACAACCAGAATTTTAGAAGGTTTTCTTCCCACTCACTCTTTCTACTTCTCTCTGAATTAATCTCCAATTCCCTATGACTTTACTCCCTAGGGAAGGCATACAGCCACTAACTCCAGCAATGCCTCTGGGCTCAAACCCAGGGAATGCTGCACACCCTCGTGTCCTGGAACCTCACAACAGTCTCTGTCTTGAATTCTCCCTTCATCTTGGATTTGATGATTTTGCAGTTTTATAGTTTTCCTCTTATGCTTGTGGGATGATCTTGCCCAATTCACTCGCTAGTTTTTTATTTTCTGTCTAGCCTAGTTCTGAGGTTTCCTCCTTTCTTATATTGTTTCTCACTAGGTGATCTCATTAACTTGCTTTAAATACTGTGTATGTGTCTTTCCTTCCTGTTTTTCTTTCTGGAAAAAAGAAAAAATATACATGCATATACTTTTTGTTTCCTTGGAGAAAAGTGATGATAAGATGCACCTTAGTTTTTCACTGAAGCCACGGCATCTAAATTTTTCCTGTCAGAGTCCTTGGTCTGGTAGCTCAGCTGACAGAGCATCAGCCTGATACTCTGAGACTGGGTTTGATCCCACATCAGGCCACATACAAGAATCAACCGACGTGTGCGTGAGTAAATGGAACGACAAACCGGTGTTCCCCTCCCCACCTTCCCCTTTCCTCTCTCTAAAATCAATCAATAAAAATGTAAACACAAATCCATAAATCGGCTCATGGTATACACCTCAGTTTTATTGCAATGCAATGTTATGGATATATTCTAACTAAGATAACTACTCTTCTATTGAGTAGTCCCAGTTTTCTATATTTTCTATTATAAAAGCATTTTGGAAAATATTTAATGTTTTAGTAAGTATTTTATTACTAAGGAATGTCATAGAATAATACTGAGTTCATTCCAAAAGAAAAATAAGGGACATGATAATATTAAATGTTGTTCCGATACTCTGATTCTTCCCAAAGAAGAGTCCAGCAGGTTAGTAACTATCACTTCCCTGGTTATTAAAGGACCAAAATATCAACCATAAAACAGAGAGTGGGTAGTTCGTGAGTCCCAGTTGAACAATCAAAAGTTTTGAACTATTTTCCTCCTCCTTTGGAGTAGAGATAAGAGCTTTCCCCTAAAAATGTTCCTTCAAAAATAAGAGGAAATATTCCAAAAATATACATGTGTATAGTAAAAATTTCTGCTATTTGCTTTGTTAAACTGGTATGAGAATATTGCAATTTCTTGGGACCCGTGGGAGACATCAGAGATCCCCGGCAGGCAGGGTCCCGAGTTCTGCAGCAATTAAAAATAGTGACACACAGAGCTAGTGACACATATACAAGTGTGTGTGATATATACATGTCCATGTTAGCTTAACTGCTTAATAATCATATATGTATACAGTGTATTAGAACATTTCTGAAAGATTATACTAAGAAAACCTAAAACTCAAGAGTTTAGAACAGTAAGTATAATAGGAACTCATTTGGTATTTTTTAATCACAAAATGCTATGTCTGTATTTGACTATAAAATTAAAGAATGAGGCATTGAATAAAGGGTGTGGAAGAAAACATTCCTTGAGTGAGTGAACTCAGACTTGAGAGGCCCATTTTTAATCAATAATTTCACTGTATCTATATCGTGTGAATTGTGGATGATGATATTATTTATATATAGATCTTACGCAATTAAGAAAATATAAAAGAATAAAACATAAATCAATACAGATCATTACAAAGATAGCAAATATAGAAAAAAGAAAAAAAATCATCTAACTATCCCTACAGCTCTAAATACATTTCAATGAGTTTTCTCTTCTCATTTTTTTTTTTTTTTGGATGGCAGATGTGAAAAGCTAGCTGGAAATTCTGCATGCAGTCCCACTTTTGTTTCAGCCTTATTGCGTATTCGTCACATATAAAAGTTGTGTTTATGTTGCATCTCTCCAACAATGACGCAGCTCAGCAGAGACTGGCCTCTGGGGAAGAGGAAGCTATTGAGTGAGCCTTACCTATAAATTGGCACCACTGGGGTACACGATTACTTAAATTATCACATTACCTTTCACACGATGCCGCATTCAGAAATACCTCTATTCATCTACCTAGTAGGTCAGCAAGTATTTCCCAAAGTCTTTGTTGTCCGGGCCAGTCCGGCTCTGGAGGTCTGAGTGGGGAATGTGAGGCCAAGTGTGCGGTTCCAATCACCCCTGTGGGCAAGTGAGCTTCGCAGTGAGAAAAACCCTGCACACCACTACCACCTGCATCCCTGACCTTGCCGACTTGCAGCTGCACCCTAGAGGTCATAGAGCTGATACTCCGTGAGATGTGGATGGCACAGTGCAATCCATCATTACCGTTAGGGAAAAAATTCCAAGGCAAATATGCCCTGGATGAAGTATTTTTGCCACCACTAACTTGAAGCTATATATCCTTTTATTAAAATATATTTTTTTGTTCAACCAATACCTTGTTTGAATTTGGGATATTGAAGGATAAAGCTGATCAGTCCTTGAAGTCTAGAATCCTTTTAAAGGTCACAGTATGTGAAATTCACATTTCCCAGAGATGTACCCTACCAGGCTTGGAAATTCCCTCAGACTAATGTGAAGCTCTCGCTTGCCCAGTCTTCCACAAGCATCACAGTTGGCCTTGGCACCCGGCTGGATTCGGTATTTGGGCTCGTTAGGATCAACAACATGGCCTTGGTCTGTCTCGGTCGCTGAGTCCTGTGCAACCTGAAGTCAATCTTCCATCTTTCCGTGTTCATGCTTGCTCTAGTCGCCCATGCTTCCGGAACACTCTCCTTTCCAGCACATTCGTGAGAAATAGACA
This sequence comes from Tonatia bakeri, assembly GCA_004024845.1. Taxonomy (NCBI): domain Eukaryota; kingdom Metazoa; phylum Chordata; class Mammalia; order Chiroptera; family Phyllostomidae; genus Tonatia; species Tonatia bakeri. The sequence continues at coordinate 79,515 of PVIA01003183.1, read as the reverse complement.
GCAACTTCGTTTCTCACATGTTAATTCTTACTCGACCGAATCCCTGCTTTTTCAGGGGGTTAGGAGTATGAGTTTCCTGTTTTCCTCTGTTAAAACGAGGAGCTGGGACTGGGAGCGCTGCATTTGTTCCTTAACCCTGCGGTGTTCCTAACTGAACATCCCTCTAAGTGCCGAAGGTGTCGGTCTGTGAAGCCGAGACTGTGAAAGCTCAAACACACCAGCCTGTGGACGCAGAATATGTCAGAAAATTTCTCTCAGAAAAGTAAGGTTCATTCTCCCAAGAGCTAGAGTTTTAGAATTTTTCTTCATTTGAAATAATTGAAATCTAAATGAAGTTGCAAAATAGTCTCCCCATGTACCCAAAGGTGACATTTTATGAAACCATAGAAATCTGACATCAGTTCAATGCTAACATACAGTCTTATATTTCTGCCAACCTTACACCCCCAAACTATGAAATTATCTTGGTCATTATGACTGAGCACTTTAAGAATGCTATAAAATTAAATTATAAGTACAGAATTCACATCATGAAGTTTACCGATGCAGAGTGGACAATTCAGTGCATTTTAGTATATTCACAGAGTTGTGTGCCCATCACCACCATCTAATTTTGAAACATTTTTACCCCCCAAACAGAACTCATACCCATTAGCATTCACTCCCCCAAGTCCATACAGAATCAGGAAATCAAAAATCTACTTTCTGTTTTCTGTCTCTATGGATTTCTCTCTGCTAAAATGGAATCATACAATATGTGTTCTTTTGTAGTTGCCTGCTTCCACTCGACACAGCAGCATCGACGTTCATCCACATTTTCACAAGCTGCAGAAGTTCGTTCCCTTTTAATTACAGGAGAGTATTCCACTTTATGGACATACCATATTTTATTTACCCATTATCATTTGATGACATTGGGTTGTTTACACTCCTTGACTATTATGAATACTACTACTACAAACAACCGTTTCCACACTTGTTTGTGGATAATTGTTACCTAATTGCTGATTCATATGGTAACTGGTTATTGTATGGGCCGATCACGTCTGACTCAGCTCTGTTTTGAATACAGATGTTTTCATTCTTCTGTTATAAATACCAGGAACATAACTGGCATGTATTTAACTCTGTAAGAAATTGCCAAGCTATTTCCAGAGTGGCTACAATGATTTCACATCCCACAGCAATGCGAAAGGGTTCATTGTCCCACATCCTCATTAGAACCAGGAATTGTCAGTAAAGAATTATATATTTTTTCATTTAGCCATTCTTACCCAAGTGCACGGTATCTCATTGTGGCTTTAATTTCCATTTCCCTAGTGGTCAGTGAGGGCAACGTTTTCCCGTGAATATTTGTTGTTGGGTATTCTCAGATCGGATGTGGCGTTCACATCTTTTGCTCATATTCTATTGCAGTGTTTGTTTTCTTACTGTGACATTCAGAAAATATATGTTATGGAGGCAAGTCCTTTGTCAAATAGGCGATATGCTGATATTTTCTGTCAGTCTGTGGCTGGCCTTTTCATCTTCTTCATGAAGCTTTTACATCCCCCTGACTGTTTTATAACTGCCAATTTGTACTTCTTAATCCCTTTACTTTGCTTCACACAGCCCCCTAACCTCCCCTCCCATCTGGCAACCATCAGTTTGTTCTCTGCATCTATGAGTCTGCTGCTTTTTCATTTGTTCATTTATTTATAGATTTCACATATAAGTGAGATCACATGACATTTGCCTTTCTCTGTCTGGCTTGTTTCACTTAACATGATACTCTCAAGGTCCGTGTTGCAAATGGTAAAATTTCATTCTTTTTTATGGCCGAGTAATCTTCCATTGTATCTGTGTACCATACCTTCTTCATCTAATTATCCAACGACAGTGTTGAATGTCCCCTGAGCCCTGTGACCCTGGAAAACACCCAAAGTTAAGAAATCTCCCCAGGCCCGTGTTCTAGGGAGATGAGTCTTTCTCCTGCAGTCAGCCATTTCTCAGGGGGACACCTAACAGGGGAGGGACACGGTCTTAGGCTGAGGAGGCCAAAGTTCAAGAATCTTAACCCAAGTGTGATTCATGATCATTTTGTTCCCATTGGATGATGGGGACAAACGGTGTAGCTCATAATTTTTAAGGCAAAAAATAGGACCTTAGAGTCTGTTTCTAGCCTCATCAGAGGTAAACGGTGTTATCAGAAGCTCACACAGCAGCCCAGCAGCTGCTCCTGTCCCACCGCTGCCTTCCACTCTCTGATGGGACTGACACTTCTGGGCCACTCAGGGTGCCCCCCTTCCTCCTGTGGCTTTGGGTTTGTCTTCCTGAAACACCCCCGCCATGCAGGGACTGCACGTGGGGCAGATGGGCAGAATCATTGGCTCAGCCACTCACCCGGCTGATTGCTTAAACTTCATGCAAAAACCATGAACTGTTTTCCATGATTTCAAAATGTTACAACCTAGGTTTTTATAAGATGTTTTTCCTCAGGCAGTAAATCCAATCTCATATTGAATACACGTGCAGCAAACTTCAGTTTAAGAACTGAACACAAAGGCGCTTTAAAAGAACAACTGGGTGCATCAAGTTATACTCCGGAGGGAACAATACGGGCACGTGAGTTTTGCACGAGGCACTTCTGTTTCGGTGTCACACGCTTCCTTACTGTTGTCTAGTTCAGTCAAGTCGATAGAGGAAAGCAGAGCACACCCTCTCTCCTGCCTCCGTATCTGGGCGGAGCATGTACCCTTGCCTTAATTCTCTTGTTCTTAATTCATTTCTTATTTATCTTCAGTTTGTTGTTTCTGCCTCAAATCAGTATTCGACACAAAGAGACTTTGATTCCCTTCCCCTCTCTGTGTAACTGGAACGTCTGCTTTCCTGTGGCCCCTGGAAATGGTCGTATCCGAAGGGAACACTCAGATCAGAAGTGTGTCGATGAGAGGAGGGAAGCTCCACATTTGTGGAGGACTTTTTATTATGGTTCAGTGGACGCTCCCTTCCATGTCCCCCACTTATCCAGTGAGAGCAGAAGACACTCCTTAGCTATGTCACCCAGTGGTCACGTCACTTGCTTTGACAATGGAATGTCAGGGAATGGGACTCGGGCAAAGGTCCTAATATACTGGGCTGTGTGGCTTTGCTCTTGCGGTTCAGCAATTTAAAAAGGGAAAGCACATTCCAGGGATCTGATGGGTCCTCACCCTTCACCCAGTAACAAACAGCGGGCTAAAACACCTGAGCCAGTTATACCAGGAAACACTGTATGAAACCGACAGCCCTTCCCAGGTCCCCCAAATGACAGGCATGCCCATGTTTATGAACATGAGAAGTGCTTTTCTTTACGTCTTTCCATTTCGGAGGTGCTTTGTTGTGGGGTCATTCTGGAGCAACTGTTGGCGAATACCTTCCGAAAAGAATCAGATTCATTCAGACAGAAGGAAGCCTGAGCAGTGTGGTTCTGTGGCCAGAGGCAGCCCTGTTGCAGTCCAGATGAGAGACTTCAGCAGCCCCGCCACCTCCTTCCTTACCCGGTCCGCAGGCCTCAGGAAAGAAGAAACACAGGGCACAACTTGCTGCTCGGCTCCCGACCTGCTGTGAGTCGGCAGAGGAAGGCAGATCCTGTGGATGGCAAGACAAGAGAAAACCATCTTCAAGTCACCGACTGATAAGACCAAGATGCTCTAAAGAGACCCTGGAGGGTGACATTGTGCCTCAAGGGACACCAGCACGGGGCGGCACCCACGCAAATTTAACGCCGTCAGCTCTCCTTACCAAAGAACTGTGACAGGCGGAAGGACGCTGCACCACCATGCAGCACAGGCATCACCGCCACCCGTGTGCCTTCCCAGGGCTTCTTCCCATCTGGCCCCATAACACATCAAGAAGCCTGTCTACCGATGCCATATTCAGATCCCTGTTAGACTGGACACAAGGGAATCACCCTTCAAAAGGGAGACCAAAGTTACTGACCTCATGGTGGCCACTGCAAAAGCAGACAGACAGCCCTTGGCGGATCTCTTCATATTAATGTCACTGTATCATATAACTGGCTTTGAAAAAAAATTACTGGAGTAAAGAAACATGTTAACATTGTCTTATTCTACCTACATTTTGCCATTTCATAACATAATCCTTTGAGCCTCTATTGCAATCCTTTGGAACAGTGTTTTGAGAGAAACCTGTGTGGGATTCTACACTACCATTAAGATTATATCAAACTTTATAGAATGCAATGTATCTTTAATTCCTAAAAAAGAAAGTCAAATACTAGATATCATATAAAAGGTTTTTAAAGATGTAAAGCATAACAAAATGTCTGAAGAGCAGCTTTTCAATAGTCTGAATAACCATCAATCAACAGGATATAAGTGACCTTTCTAGAACACTCCAACAACAGCCACAGAAAACACATTTTTCTCAAGCATCCATGGAACAGTTGCCAAGATAAATCATATCTGGTTTATAAAATGAAACTCAACACACTGAAAAGAAATTCAGTCCCACAGAGTATGTTCTCTGACCATAATGGAATCAAACTAGAAACCAAGAATAGGAAGATACCATACGAATCTCCAAACACTTAGAAATTAAGCATGTATTTCTAAATAAGCCATGGCCCAAAAAGAAAGCCTTAATGCAAATAAAATGATATATACAAATGAAGGGGAAGGAAACTACAAAGCCTGTGAATCATTGGTGGGTTTTTCCTCTTTGTTTATATTAGGAAGTTTGTCTACAGGGAGGTCATAATGAAATTAGTGTAAAAATAATAATTGGATATATAGTCATTGCACCAGGGTTTTTACGTACCTTTCTTACCCACCTGCCTCACTCATGTATCATTCCTTTCTTGGTTCCATCTTCCTTCCATGCCTACTCTCCCTACTTATACTCTATCAGCATACAGAATATAATCACTCTAGCTGCTTAAAAATATACTATCTATCCAAGTTTGGAAATTAAATGTTTACAAAGCTGTCATATCTTCATTTTCAGCAGTTACATGTCTAGACACACTTCTTGTAAGTGTTCTCATTCCTTTGTTTTCATTGAACCAGATTAACGTCACTCAAAATGTCATGTTCCAACCTCCCCAGGGATTCAGTGGAGAGAAGAGACTACCGCTGCATCTGTCTTGTAAAACTAGCAAATACAGTACCAATTTGTCTTCACAGCTAAAACAATAAATTTAAAACCACAGGAAGCTGGGAGTCACAGATTAAGTATTAAAATAGAACTTTTAGGTAATTATGTGCATTCATGTGGCTAATGTCTGAGTCTGTCCTGACTGAGCCCAGCCAATGATGATAAATTGTGTCTGAACGTCTCAAGTCACAAAAAGCGTGTTACTTGATGAGGCAATGTATTCTGTTTTTAGAACAGTTTTGATTGTTTCCAATTCTTCTTTTTACTAATCTATAATTTATTTCAATTTGATTTCTACTACTTGGTAATTACTTATTTTGACTTTTTAGATTTGGGGAAAATTGTAGTGAATCTACTAGCATTTTTCCTACCAACTTCTTTAGTAGATTCCATAACTCAATCTTTAAAAAAAATTGTATTGTTGTTCAATTACAGTTGCCCCCATTTTCCTCCCATTACTCTCTCTCGCCCTACCCACCCTCACCTTCCACTTTCAATCCTCCCCCCCAGCTATCTCTGTCCATGGGTCCTTATCCACACTCCTTGACTTAAGCCTTCCCATTCTTTGCCCCATCATCCTCCCCCTGCTCTGGTTACTGTCAGTTTGTTGTTTATTTCCATGTCTCTGGTTATATTTTGCTCACTTGTTTGTTTTGTTGATTAGGTTCCACTTATAGATGAGATCATATGGTATTTGTCTTTCACCGCCTGGCTTATTTCACTCAGCATAATGCTCTCCAGTTCCATCCATGTTGTCATGAAGGATAGGAGCTCCTTTTTTCTTTCTGCTGCTTAGTATTCCATTGTGTAAATCTAGCACAGTTTTTTGATCCACTCAGTTACTGATGGGCACTTAGGCTGTTCCCAGCACTTGGCTATTGTAAATAACTCTTCTATGAACATTGGAGTGCATAGGTTCTTCTGAATTGGTGTTTCAGGATTCTTGGGGTATAATTCCAGCAGTGGAATTGCTGGGTCAAAAGGCATTTCCGTTTTTATTTTTTTGAGGAAATTCCATACTGTTTTCCACAGTGGCTGCACCAGTCTGCATTCCCACCATCAGTGCACTAGGGTTCCCTTTTCTTCACAACCTCTCCTGCATTTGTTGTTTATTTGTTAATGATGGCCATTCCGACCAGTGTGAAGTGGTATCTCATCACGGTTTTAATTTGCATCTCTGTGCTGGCTAGTGATGCTGAGCATTCTTTTATATGTCTCTGGGCCCCCTGTATGTCCTCCTTGGAGAAGTATCTGTTCAGGTCCTTTGGCCATTTTTTAATTGGATTGTTTATCTTCCTGGTGTGGAGTTGTGTGAGTGCTTTCAATCTTAATGCTGTCTTAATGCCTATATCCTGTATGCTGGGCACTTACACTAAGGGCTTTCTCATCAGCCAGCAATGACTTCTTCCTGTGGAAGTCTTCATCTCATCTGAAGGAAGCATTCTCCTCCTCATCCCTCGAATCAGCTGGAGCTGCTCTCACATTGCATGTCTCCAGCAACCTTTCTGGGTGAGCCATTCCTGTTCAGCTTCTGTGTCCCTGAGCACTGAGAGAGAGCTAGAGTGGGGGGGAGGGGTGCGGGGGGGAGAGAGACTGTCATCCATCTCATTAAAAATTTATTTACTGTGTCATTTCTATCTTCAAGAAAAATGTTAATAGTGTCCTCTCGTGTTCTCTCTGTCCCAAATCAGCACCAGTGCCCTATTTTGTATATCATGACTTTTGATGAGTAATTTAATATTTTTGATTGGAAGTTTCTTTAGAAATGACTTCAAATATAAAACCTGTAGTCATAAAACATCAAAATGTAACATAATAAACAATGAGCTGTTTTAAATGGATCCCTGGAATCAATAACAACTGAACCAGGGACACCTTCAAGCATCCCCGATTTGGACAAACATGTTCCCAGTTTGGGATAAACATGTTCCCAGCCAGACCTCAAAGACATCAACTATTTCACTTATCTGCCCTGCACGTGGAACTTAGGGAATTCTCTGAAGGAAACAAAGTGGTAGTGGGGAGGGGAACACGGGATGTGTGGGGTTGCTGAGCTACTCACCTGATTACAGGAATTTATTAAACAACCAGCAAATCTACAGGGGTTGAACTTTCCACACAAATGGGACAACTTCTAGTGGGACGTAATCACACAATGAAAGAGACTGAACACCGCAGTGCCAGGAAACTAAATATTTTATGCTCCATGGCTGGTCTCATTTCAATACATTTCTCTGAATAACGTTAAATCTCTTACAGTGGAAATAAGCTCTTTCCTTGCTATTTGCAAGAATTCTCTCTCTCTCTCTTTTTCAGTACCAACCCAGGAAGCCTATTTCTTCCTGACCCACCATTTTAGGTCCAAGGACAATAAACAAACAAACAAATAAAAATTAGTACACAACCTGGTTCCGGTGGGAATAAGGAGTGATTTTAAAACTAAGTGCATTTCGAACATTTGACTAACGGCATTTCTATTCATGGGAGTGATGGCAGAGGGTTGTTAACAGTTTTGTGGGCTGAGCTCATACATTAAAATCTTACTCACGAAGGGGTCTGGCTTCCTTGTTTTCATGAAATCGCTGCCTCTTGGCAGGAACCCAGCCCCACGCGGGGCCTGTGTCGCTCTGTGTGCATTTCTGTAGGAAACTTCCTTAGAGGGCTGCACAATTCTGAATTGGCCTTTTGCAAGAAATGTGAAAGCTTCCATTGTGCTGAAACAAGCAAAGAGGCCAGTGTTGGAGAGGGGATGCTATCATTTTGCCAAACTGTGGAAGGGAAAAGGCCCGGGGCCAATTTTACAGCCCAGCTGCATCTTTCTAACATATATATATGTATGTGTGTGGTGTGTGTTCGCACTTTAGCTTTGAGTAACGTTACAACTCTACTAAGGTAGCAAAGAGACTTTTTAAAACTCCAAAAAATGATGTGCCATGATCTGTCTCAGACACCAGAAGCTCAACAGCTCTTTTGCCAAAGGTTAAAATGAAACACGCCTTTTAATAAGCAGGACGAAGAACCCCTTTGACAATTCCCTAAGTAAACCCAGCGGCGGCTCTGCTGGTCCGCTCCTCTCCATTTACTCCCCATTTTCTCACCCAACTTGGTTCCTACTACACCTGAAACCTGGCCCTCTGCCTTGGTGGGCTGGAGCCCTGGGGCGTCCGTGGGCCCGTCCCACTCAGCCTTGAGCGAATGCTCAGGCAGACATCGCCCTCTCCGGCTTCTCCATTCTTCCCGGGCCTGCCCCTCTTATGGGGGTTCAGGTGCAAACTCATTTTACCGGGCTGCTGCTCCAGGCCACATGACAGGATAGTCCCCGAGCCACATCACACTCGGCCCAACAGCTGGGTCTTTGCATGTGCTGCTCTGGACAGGCACTGCCTGGTGTTGGTGGGGGTCATCACGTGGAAATCCACGCCCACTGTGCCCGTCACTGCTCTGTGAGTCTCTGAAACTCAGCTTCTCAAAGCCCCTGAAGTGGAGCTTACAGGCCTGAATTTCAACCCCCTGACAGCAGTTCTGTGAGTCTCCTGTGTGGTTGAACTCCTTTGTGAACTATTGAATTTTATACACAGTGAGTTGTAGTTATTAAAACTGCTTTATTTGTGTAGTTTATCTCCTTGACTAATTAAAACTTACTGATGAGGAGAAACCATACTTCATACTCCGTTGACTTTGTAGAAGTTTAATGGAAGCAGGAAGCACTGCTGATTGTGAGTACTCAATGAATATTATCTAGTTGAACACTGGTCCACACGTTACCAAGAGACGAGCAGTCATCCAGTTGACCAAATCTGCCTCGGCCACACACACTGTGAAGAGCCCCGACTAATCCTATTGCCTGGATACCAGGTACATGCCTGGGAGCTATGAGAAAATCCCTTGGCTCCAGCTGCAGATCCTCTCCTCAAGAAGCACTTCCACTACACAAAGACACAGGCCTCCCCTGATTGGATAACAGTAATGCACAAGGGAGCTCGTGCAAGGTTGTATTCAACATCAGCATGTGCCTACAGGTTGCTAACATTTTTGAAAAGGACACTTTGCAGTGAGAACACCACAGATGAGGCACAGGAATTAAAGAAACGTCATGAGTGAGCGTGAAGACCACATGTCTTTAAGCACTGACGATGGAAGGGGTAGTCCTAGCAGAACTGGTGCTCACAGACGCTCTACAGAGGTCGGTGCAGCATGTGGTTGGAACTGCTCTTAAATATTTTTAAAGTAAACAAAGCAGCCTCATGCATAAAACATGACTGGCTGGCTGGATGCCTAGTGACTGCAGAGGCCCTGTGGGGACTGTAGGTTGAGTCTGCATTTATTAAAACATACAATAACAATAACAACAATAATGAATCTTAACGCTTGTTTTTTCATCTCGTCTTTGCTTCAGAGATGCAGAATGCTCAGATCCCCTAATTACATAAAACAAAGCAATAACAATCTCCAAAAACTGCACCGAAATGTTGAGGGTTTGAAACCCCCTTCCTGGTACACCAGCAGGCCCTCCGATTCGACCCCTTAGGAGCCCCTAACCCCCTCCCTCCTCACTGAAGGTAGAAACATGGTCCCAGGACCCAGACATCTCAATAGGTTTACCCATTTCTCTTGAGGCCACTTGCAAGTGTTCCTCCCTCAGGGACTTCGCATGACGTTTCCCAGCCCATTTACTCTTTTCCTAATCATTATCATTGTCTGTGCCTTAACATTTTTATAACACTTTGTAGCTTTTAAAGACACTTTATTATTTCTTAACAGCCTACGATCATCCTGCAAGATGGGTTAGATAAATAACAGGTGAGAAAATTGCCTTACAAAAAAATTATGTGACTCACCTGGCAACTCACCAGCCTTTTCCATTAAGTGCACTTTCTGACTTTGAAAGGTTGCCTTATTCTTTCTGTTCACCCTGTCTTGAACGCTTGGCTTATCTGTTATGCATTTCTTCCACCTGCTACTCTCAGCTGATGGCTGGGCTTCCGTTATTGACAACGTGGTCCTCAGTAGAACCATCAGGATCTTCACTAACAGGCTGTGTTGATCTTCACCTGCTTGCACAAGCATCCTCTGCTATTTCTTTCTCACAGAGTACTTCCCTCTTACCGCGAAGGACTCTCTGCCCTCATCCCACCCCACCTCTCACACAAACCCTCTGTTCTCCCAGGCTTTAGCCCTCGGGGCCATGTTCCAATCCTAAGAAGCTCAAGGGTCAGAGATTGAAAATACAAGAAGAGGGCTGCTGCTGGGAGGACATTATAAATCTCAGCAGAGCTTTTGGTGTTCTCACGGGCCGAGGGAAAGGAAAGTAGGAGTCCAGTGCTGCTGACAGGATGAGTCTTGTAAACACCCTATGCTTGTTGCTGAGAGCTCCAACGGCCTTCCGCTGGTAGAGAGGGCCAACTAAAACTAACCCACAAAAAACTGTGGCACATTTACACAATGGAATACTACGCAGCAGAAAGAAAGATGGAATTCCTACCTTTTGCAACAGCATGGATGTAACTTGAGAACATTATCCTAAGTGAAATAAGCCAGGTGGTGAAAGACAAATACCATATGATCTCACCTATAAGTGGAACCTAATCAACAAAGCAAACAGGCAAGCAAAGTATAACTGGAGACATTGAAATAAGGAACAAAGTGACAGCGATCAGAGGGGAGTGGGAGGGGATAATAGGAGGGAAAGGGGGAAGGGTCGTCAAGGAACATGGATAAAGGACCCATGGGCATAGACAAAAGGGGGCAGGATCGAGGGTGGGGGTGGGGATAGTTAGGGCGGGGGGAGTGGTGAGGAGGAAATGGAGACAACTGTACTTGAATAACAATTAAAAAAAAAGAATTTCAGAAAAAAAAAACTAACCCGTATTCACAACATCTAAAACTCAACTCAAACCATTTTAATTCCTGCTAGATGAAAGAAAATTGAATCCAAGAGCAAAGAAAATAACAAAATATGGTAAGATATAAGGTGTTATTATTTGCATACTAGTGTACACAGAAATTAAAAGACTCTACAGGTAAATTATGACAATTCATATGCAAAGTAAAAATGTCACTGGATACAAGTTCAATGTAAAAGTCAATTATAGCTCTCTATATTAGCAATAAGCAAATATATTTAAAAATATTAAAATATACAAATTTAAGTAAATAAGTCTGAATAAAATAAATGGAATCAATACCATTAACATTATTACAAAAATCTACAATCTCACAATGAATCAACAAATGATGTACATAACTTTTATTCAGAAATTTATAAAAATCTACAGTTTTGAAGAAATCGTATGAAGCAGTACACTACATTCATATACCGAAGATTCAGTGTTGTAAAGATGTAATTAGTCCCTAAATGATCTGTAGTTTCAAAGCAATCCTAAACAAAACTCCAGCAGATTTATTTGGAGAGTACAAAAGTTGACAAACTGATTCCACTATTTTTTTGGGGGGGGATAAAGTTTCAAAATAAGAAGAGTCAAGCCCGAGGCCCGGCACTGTTGGAGAGGAAGACTTGCCTGGCCGCAGTCGTGAAGAGAGCACGTGGCAAAGGGACAAGAGGAGAGGGGTGGGGGACGGGGAGCAGAGGACACCCCACACGCCCGGCGCCCCGCTGACTCACAGTCAGGGTGCGAAGACTGGAAAGCAGAGGGAAGACCATCTTCCTCGGTAAGATTTGCAAAGGCCCCTCACAAGAGAAGATAAACAAATGGACAACAAATACATAAAAGGATGGTCAACTTCATGATTCATCAGGAAAACACAACTTAAAACAATAATGAGAAATCCCTGCATACCTATTAGAACAAGGTAAAATTTTTTAAAAAGACAGCTATTACCAAGTTTTAGCAAAATGTGTGAAATAGCTGGAATCTTCATTTAATGTTGGTAGGAATATGAAAATAGGCAAATATTTTTGAAATTAAGCTTGGTAATACCTTTAAAGCTGAACACATGCCCAAAGATTTGACCAGCAATTCCACACATTGACAAAATTTTAAAAAAACATCGAAAACATTTTTCCACAAAAAGGTGTTACAGAATATTAAACATCTTATTCATAATTGAACAAAACCGGAAATAATCTAACGCTTATTAAAATAGATTGCATAAATAAAGTATGGTATGTTGAAAACACTGTCATTCTACGTAGCAGTGAAAGTGAGTGAACTGTTACGTTGGATGATGGGAGTTTCAAAGACAAACGAATGGGTGAAAGAGGCCAGGAATGAATAAACACATGCTTCTGGGTTTCATTCACATCAAGTTCAATAATGCAGAACTGAAGGCGGTGGTAGAAATCCGACAGTTGCTCTCCTTTGTAAGGGGTGTCTATTGGGAAGAAACTGGAGGGGTGCCCTGGTTTCCTGGGGGGTGCAGGTTTATTTAGGAATGACGGCTTCACAAGTGTTTCACCTTTGTTAGAAAGTATCTATCTGTGCATTGACCAACTATGTATTTTTCTGTCTGTACATGACATTTTAATAAAAACCTCTAAAAGCATGTGTCCTATGATCGCTCATTAAAACACATTCTGTCCCCTCTCAGTCTCTCTTGGGGCGGCGACACTTGTCATCTTTCTGCACAGCCAGGCTTCTGGAAAGTGTCCCCAGTGCCCTTGGTTTTCACGTCTGCCGCCCCCTGTGACTGACTCTTCAGTCCACAGGTGTGCTCTCCTCCCAAGGTGCACAGAGCACGCCCTTTCTGAGCACACAAAGGAACAGGCCCTGATTCCCGGTGCACGGGCCCCATCCTGTCCTCCTCTGGCCCACCCCCTGCAGAACTCAGACTTCCCGAGTCTCCTTCCTCCAGCAACACTCGCCTCCGGTGCCTTTCGTGACTACCGTATTTGGCGTTTCTTCCCCGCCCTGCCGATCCCTCACTCCCACTGTCACTGGTTTCTTCTGCGGATTCCCTCACACTGCGGGCCCTCACCAAACTCCCCACTTGAACAGCAATTTTGCAGATTTGTGAATTAGGACTACAATGTCGATAGGAGAACAACATTTAATTTGTCATTAGGAAGCACCGAAACCATGTGCACCTCACGTTACTGTTGGTGCCTGGAGTGTTTCATCTCACTGCATGTTTATATGTGTCCTTCCTGTCTTTTCTTATTCCTTTTCGTGTTCTTTTGGGAGAGTCAAATATAATTTTATAATTAAATTCTGTATTAAAATGGACACCTTAACTTACTAGCTTATTTCCTAAATTAATGATTTTCCCATGCCCAGAATAATACAAATGTTTCAAAGAGTTAAAAATTTTTCCTTCCCTTGATCTTTGTGTTAATGTTGTCATGTGTTTTATTTAAATAGATACAGTTATTACTCTTGTTTAAATCATCAGTATGCTTTGATGCCAGTTTACCTTTTCCAGTGTTCATTCTTTCCTGAATTTTGTCTTTGATCTCGGCACTTGGACTACAATGCACCTATCAGTGGATTTTCTCATACGTACTGTGTTCATGTTTAGCATGGATACATCTCATGATTACTTAAAAATTCTTAGCCCTGAGGTGTTCCGTTATTATTTTTGTTTCTTCTAGCTCTCAGCCTCTATATATGCTCTGGTGTGCTGCAGAGGTTTTGTAATCGGTTTAGTGTGCCATGAGAGGAAGGGTTGAAACCCCTGCTGCAGAAACATTTACACTTTCAGAAGGCTGGTATCTGTAATGCATTCCTCTCCCCTTTTTGATACATTTTATGACGTATGTTATTAATTATTGTGAGTGTTTTAGAATCATTATTAATAAGTGTGACATTTCTCTGGCAAGAAAAAACACATTAGCGTTTGCTGTGCAAGTCCCCTCAGTGGACTTCTAACCACTTCATCAGCTTCCTGTCCTCGCTTTGAATGACAGGCCGAATCATTAAAAACAGGCAGCACTCAAGTGATTTATTTTCACCTAAGTAGAGATTGCTTAATGTAATTAATTATGGTTTATGCTTTGCAATCGCCACAAAGTGGTTCCTGCAAACTTCTAGCTCATTATTTAATACACCCAGAGCCTCGGCGGGATGTGGGGAGAACACAGGTTTCAGACCTTTTACCTTTAATTTGTAAACATCTTTAAAAATTCAAGAGAACAGGCTGACAGTAACCAGAGGGGGGAGGGGAGGGAATTTCAGGGGAAGGGGGAAGGGTTTGCAGGAACAAGTATAAAGGACACATGGACAAAAACAAGGGGGGATGGAAACGGGAGGGAGGTGGGGAGGGCTGGGGGGTGTGCTGGGATGGGAGTAAAAGGCAGAAAACTGTACTTGAACAACAATTAAAATAAAACAATAAAAAAATAATTCAAGAACTTTCTGGAAAGTCTATGATGGCCAGCAAAATTCACATAGTTCCTGATAATTTTTTAATGAAAGCCATTATACTTTTTTTGGTACTTCTGCAATTTTGATTTGCTTTTTTTGCATCTATTACACCCTCAGGCATAAGGATTACCGCCCCCCACCCCAACACACACGCACTAACATTAGGAATTGCTATTTTTTATGGCTCTATTTAATTCACCTTTTTTTCATCTCTGGACATGGGGCAGTTTTCCTGTGTCAGAGCTTCATTTTTCAAGCTTGAAACTTTAACATGAGTTAGTTCTACAATTTAAAATAAAAATGTGCTGTTTTCAAACTATGATTATACCACCCCTCCTTGAATTTCCCATTACCCTGGCAGTCATTTTTGTCCTGAGGATAAATTCTTCTCTTTTTCTTACTGACTCCTAGATCGCGGCCACAGGGGTCCGAGGCCAGCACCAGCATGGTGGACAGGACGGAATCCCCGGGGGTGCTGGCACCAAGCGGAGCGAGCAGTTTTTACGGATTCGGCAGTCGGACTGACCACATTGGATAAGCAATCCGCTACCACCGGGTGCGGTGTTAGGGGAGTGCACACACTCTCTCCCAGTGTCAACCACAATAGTGCCCCTGTGCGAGGGTGATTGTGAGGATAAACACATCAACATAGATGAATTACTTAGCACAGTGTCTGCCATGGAGTAAGCACCCAATAAATGATAAATTATATCAGCTCCATTTATGCAGCACCATTTTTATTCTGGACTTTTCTACTTTACGTGCATTATACCTTGTCTCCACAATATCTCTGTGGGGTGAATACTCTGTAACCGTTTTACAGGCAAAGGATGTGACAAGTAATGACTCACCCAAGGGCACTGAGGAGATGAGTGCTGGAGCCTGGGGTCCACCGGGTCTGGGCCCTGCACCAACCTCTCCCCTGCAGTGCCCTCCCCCCAGAAGAGGGACATCGGGAAAACAAATCAGGACACAAAAATGAAAACCCCACTTTGGACACTCCAAACAGATAGCAAACCTGAAACTGGCATCTTCTTCAGATGAGAAGGGAAAACGGTACAAAACCGAAGGGAAGTTGGAAATACTTCATATTCCCCTGAATGGAGAGTTCAGGGAAAGTTGCTGAGCACCCTCGGCTCAACCCTTCCCCCGCTGCTTCTTTGATTTGCCTGAAGGCAGGATGCGGAGCCACAGAGGGACTGGATGAGACCACCTCCTGGGGCAGGGTCCCGGTAAACCACACCGGGACTGGGGTCCTTGTGTTGTGCATGTCACAGGCTGCTCAGCTCCTGCAGCCGGCCACCGGGCACTGCCAGTCCGGACAATCAGGACACTCTGCCTCTGCCTCTAGGTCATAGCTAGGGGGCTGCTGAGTCTTCTGCTACCCCAGGGACAAGGGCAAATGGCCTATGCTTCCAATTTCTAAAACTCAGCCCATCGTGTGAAGCTGTAACTGCATAGAGAAAAATTTGATTTTTACCTTCATGACTTCCCTCATTCACACTCTCAGCTGGTGACATTTTCTTCCTCTGAGAAGCAGAAGCTATGAGAAGAGACTTTCCATGCACTGTGCCCGCTGCATCTACCCACCTAAAGAGCGAGCCCTTCCCAGGCATGCTCCCAGACCGTGTGCATGCTCCTTCATCGGAAGTCGTTCCTCTGAGTGCTCACACCTGTCACTCGCTCCAAGCCGGGCACGGGTGCTCAAGCAGCTGCCTTGTCACACACAGCTCCCTCGTATCAGAGCGGCGTGGGCAGCCAGAGGGGGAGGCCCAGAGGACCAGCAAGGACACAGGGACCTTGAGTCCTGCTGCCTCCCCACCCTCAGTTCCAGGGGTGACCGGACGTTACACGGAAACTCTTGAGGCAATTGTGTCTTGGTTTAAACAAATGACAAAGTTCTAAGTCTCTAACCTCTCTATTATCAAATGCAAATTAACTACCTATTTAATTTCCTCATAAATACCTCAGTTTTAAGAAAAAAATGTATATCTTTATTATCTTGGAAAGCTCTAAAAAGCAGTTTGTTAAGAAACTTCCTTTTTTGTTTCATAGTTCTGTTAATATACGTTTCATTTCTCCCACAGAAATTTCTCATCGCATTAAAGAAACTATCTTCTTTGTGTATGCATCTCCTCCGCTGTGTCAGAACCACTTCACACCAGTGTAGCTCAGCAGGTTTACTCATAAGTGGCTCATAAATGAATGAAAAAATGTACTATACATAAAATTTTCTATATAAAATTATTTTCCTTGGAAACCTTTAGAAGAATAAGTCAACCGACAACAAAAATTCAAATCTGGAAATTTTCAGAAAATATGCAAATCCCAAATTAGACCCAAGTGTCACCATGGAAAGTGAGCAGAAACTGTGGGAGAGTTTTTCAAAATATAAGCCAGTCAGAGAAAGACAAGTACTGTGTGATTTCACCTATATGTGGAATCTAAGGAGCAATATAAACAAACAAAATAGAAACGGACTCATAGACAGAGAACAGAACGGTAGCTGTCAGAGGGAAGGGGTTTGAGGGGGCTCAGTGAAATAGGGGAAGGGATTAAGCAAGAAAGGACCCCAACTCACAGACACCGGTATGGTGATTACCAGAGGGAGGGGGGCAGGTGGAAGAGGTTGAGCAGGCATGGATGGTGCTGGAAGACTTCACATTGGATGGTTGGTACACAATGCCATGTTCAGGTGATGTATGTAGAGCTGTACACTTGAAACCTGTATTTTATTGACAATGTCACCCCAATAAATTCAGTTCACAAATCCCAGTGCAAGGGGAATGTCACTGTCAGATATTGGAAGCCAGTAGTGAAATCCACTCCTAGGAGGGAACACCAGCCAGACAAGGGGTGGTTTCTGAGGGAAACAGGAAAAGGTGACACAGGAAGCCCTCACCGGGCAGCTAGGGGAGGCGGACCTCAGGGGCAACTCCTTCCAAGGAGCCCTTGGTTCACGACCATCTCTATGTCAGTCTGTGCTGACCACAGGGCAGCTCAAACAGAGAGGAAAATCTCTAAAATTGCTTTTGTAAAAAAAAGGAACAACATGCCAAACTTTAAAACTTCCAGAAAAGAACAAGGATGAAAAATAATGTGTCACAAATGATGGAAAAATGAATAGGAATGTATCTTTTCGAAGGAAAATTCATACCCTTAAAAAAGTTGTATCAATTATGAGAAAGAATAAAAATACAATATTGAGACACCTAACTCAAAATGTTTGAAAAAGAGAAATAAAATATAGAAAAAGACCAACAGCACAACAGAAAAATGTCCAAAGATTCTGAACAAAGATGTTAGAAGAGAAATTCATCAATACAACTCATAATGAGACATAAGTAAATTTAGAATTACATTGAGATGCCATTTTTCTCTTCTCAGATTACCGAAAATCCCAAATGTCTGATCACATGAATTTCTGCAGAAAACAATTCTGAAGGAGGCAAAGATGTTCTCTTGGAGCTCCCGGCTGCCCTGGCTCCAGAAACCCCCCCAAATCCTCGGGTCTCCAATCAGTGGCCCAAGCGTCCTTAGAGATCACTGAGGCCCCTTCACCACAGAGCCCCAGGACTTGGTTGGTTTATTTTAGGACAGCAGCTTCCACGTGGAGAATGGTAATGATCTGGGCAATTTCTCCCCGCTCTCCCACTGGTGACATGTGGCCTCCGTCACAGACATTCAGGCGTGCCTTTTCTAAATTCACACGTTTCTGCACACAATCTAATGAGCCATTGAGTCAAGAGTGTTGCCAGGGACAGTGGCTGGAGGCGCCGTTCCAGAGGAAAGCGGGAAGCCCCACGGTGAAGCTAACCACGGAAACTACAGTGCCTCGAAAACTCCTGTCGGACCCACAGTGGGTATCGATCAGGGCCGGCGAGGCAACAAGATCATTACTGTTGGCAGACTTTCATCTTGCCGAGTGCTGTCTCACGGTCTACTTTTCCATACAAATTAAGCTAAATGCATTATGAACAGTTGGTAACTATTAACAGTTACTACACTTTTCAACAGTCTCTGACAATTTTCTTCAACTCTTACTATGTTAATAGATGTGTTAATCACTGTACTAAACAAGGCATATAATGAGACAACTTCCTTTGCCACTATCTGTGGAAAAAGGGGAATGTGGAAAATATAACAATGAAATAATGTGCATCAAAGAAGATGTTTTCTTTGATATCACAAGAATGACAATCCCAGATTGTTCAGAGGGAAACTTTAATAATAAGTTCAGAATACAAAATAAATATACATGGGGCACCTGTCTATGTTCCCTACCACGTTACTCACAGTGTTAGATGTGAAAAGGGTAATGGATAAGCTGAACAAAGCAGGTTATACTCACAGGGTCAACCTCTTTGCAGCCACTGCAATTGATTTGATAAAATGAATTTATAGAATAATGGTCACAAAAACAGGTGCAATATGATTCAGTATGTTATTGGTGTATTCATCCATTTACATCAACAAGTATACACAGATATATATATTACACATGGTGATATGTGATATATAGTGATATATGTATATCACAACAGTAAAAAAGGTTATTATTGAGTGGAAAATTTATATATATATATATATAACTTTTATTTTTGCTTGCAAAAACATGCATTACATTGTAATATGGAAAATATGAGTAATTTTACAAAAACATTCAATACTACTAAATATAGGCAGACATGCTAGCTCACAGTTTCCTCTGGTATAGTTGAGACAGGTTAGAATTTTCCAAAAGATCTTTAATAAATTGCAAGGCAGAGAATAAAGGCCAAACAGCAAAGAAAAGAGGAAAGTTAAAAACAGTCAAACTTGCAAAATCATGAGATTAATATTCTTTATAAATTGTTTTAGAATAAGAATACTATTTAATTGCATAATCATTTTAACTGATTTTTGCAGAGTTTAAAATATTTAAGAGACTGATTTTTTACACATGCATTCTATTAAGATATGGAGAAATGTTTAGCCTACCAATAAATGTTTCTATGTTTGGGGAAATTTCTTTGCTTAGTATGTAAGTTTAAGGTACTAGTTGTACAAGTAGTGCTAATTATGTAGATAAATGGCAGCATCTTAATGTCTAAAAATATTTACTTCAGTAGCCTCATGAGAATAATAAATCTGTCATAAAATTTAACAATTATTAATAATTACCCCTTTCCAGGTGCAACATTACGCAACCCAGCATCATATGATGTTCTGCCTTATAAAAACAAGTAGGAAGAGAAAATAAAGTAAAAGTCATGGTTATTTTATTCATCTACTTATTTATTGCTGTTATTCCAATACGATTATAAGCTCTGGGAGGCAGAGTAGCTTTGACACCTTTTCTGTGTCCTTCCACGAACCCTCTGCCTGTGTGTGTGTGTGTGTGTGTGTGTGTGTGTGTGTGTGTGTGTGTGTTTGCGCACACGCTGTCCAGCTGCTTAACTCTCACTGCTCCTTTAGGGACATCCTGAGACACAGAGGGGTGACAGGACCCCCTGGAGCCAGTGAGGTGACAGGGGAAGGCATTCCCTGATGGCCTGGCAGCCTGACCCTTCTTGGGGACAGCTCCAACCCAGTATGTCCATTGACCTCGTTTCCAGTATAAGGACAGAGGCCTATCAGAAGAAAGGTCTACAGTTCAGTATACTCTGACTGTCTATCCACCTAGATTCGGAAGTTCTTGAAACATTAAATCATATTTCCTACCCACGCTGTAAGTCCCCAGTGCCTGTCCCCACTGCCATTTGCTCAAGGGGTGGACTGGTCATATTTAACATGCAGGACAATATTCCTTCACGTTATGAAGGAATAATGTTATGAAGAGCTCACAAAATGCTCAGGACTTACACAAACCTTTCAAAGTAACATTTTCTGTCCTAAGCAACATACATCCAGAGATCAATTCATAAATGCAATATGCAGCTAATTCAGAAAAATCATCATATTACTTCATTCCCTCTAGTACAGAGTAGTTTTATATATTACTTGTTATTTATAAGTACATATTACATATTATTAGTTTATATATAACATTGTGTATAATATATACAATGTATATATAACAGTATATATTTATTGTATTCTAATAAAATATTCAGTATTATTTTTAGATATACATACATTTTTATATACACACACAGAGAAAATGTAGACCAATCTGCCCATAGTTATATGGACATGGTTATGATGTTCTCCTTAATACATCAGAATCAGTTTTATATGTAATTAAATAATCATTGAAAAAATAAATTAGGATAGTTATAATATTTCATAATTCGATGCTTTTATTGTGAAGTAAACACTTGCTAATTTGGTAATCTGTCCACAGCATCTTACTGTTTCTAAACTTTTAGTATTAGATATGATGTATGATGAACATGCTTAACCAAAATCTTTGCTCACATCAAGTCTTTCTTAGATCACTATGTGAGAGAGTATTTAAGAAAGAGAGAGAGAGCGCTAAATTGCCATCTTTCAGAATGTCAAATTTTTCAAATAGCATATGAGAGCTCATTTTATTCCAACCTTTCCACAGCTGGATATTACCATCACCATTCAAAAATTTTTCACTTCTCTCTCAAACAAAAAGTTATATTTTTGTGTTAATTGGACTTCCTTTGATTACGAAGCTGAGCAATTTTAATAGTTTTTAATCATCTAATTCTTCTCTAAAAGTCATGTTTTATTTACCTTTCCATTAAATTTTAGTACTTACATTATCTATATAGATTCTTTCTATAATAACCTATTGTTTATTTGCAGGTATATTTGATGTAAATATTTTTCCTTTGCATTTAAAAAAATGAAGTTTGTGATTATTTTAAAGTCTTTAATTTTGATTTTATTTTAACTGTTTATTTTCTTATTTTTTATTTCTTAGTGATTTTGGTTTGGAAAGTGAATTTGATTTTAAAGTCAGATATATGTTCTATGTATTTGTTTGCATTCTTTGGGTTTTATTTTAATGTAAATAATGTGTTAGAACTTTAGTGTTTCTTTAGAGATGACTCTCTAAAGATCAGTTTTTATTTCTACAAGATCAGAATTAAAAAGAAATTAGACTTTTACTATCTTTACATGACTTTCCTTAAACAGAGCTCCACTATCACTGTTTTTCAAGTGGGGTGATCTTTTAAATAACAGCATCATTTTGAAATGTAAGGGATGCATGAGGAATATAAAATTCCTTTGGAGAAACAAGATTAAAGATGAACCGTGATCTAATGCTGCTGGTTACGGGCCCCGTCTCTGTATCAGCTAAGTGAGGGGGTCAGAGAGTAATGTGGTTAAGCTGATGAAAAAATACACATCAGCTGGAAAGCATGTCATTTTTTAAAGACCTGCAAGGCCAGAATAGTGAACTCGGATGTGCGATGCCCAGCTAGAGACTGATGCTGCTGCTGTCTCCTCGGCCAGACTGTCTCAGCTGTCAAGGCATTTACATGAGATCGGCCTGCTTGGATGAACAGTGGGCAGTAATAACAGATGGACTGAGTTAATGCAAATGGCCACATTCATTGTAAAAATAATTCCAAGGTGTGTTTCATTGTTAGCATTTCTGAATATTCTGACACTGACCTTTTTGCTCTGCTGTCTTTTTAGATAATAGCACCCAAAGTGAAGGCACCTGGAGACAGATGCAGAAATGAGTGAAGAGCCACATGCGGGCGGGGCTGGGGCTCCGCCACCTGGAAAAGCGTCTCCGTCCACAAGGCCTCCCACTAACAGAACCGGAAGATCAGCCCCAGGACGACGGAAGCTTATCATCTCTTACCAGGAGTGTTGAGGCTGAAGACCTGCATGTTTCTGAGGAATCTCTCCATGGGGCTGTTTGAAATAAAGAGAATCGTGCGAGTCACGGCTTCCCTAAGTGTGATCTGGAACCCACACGCTGGGATCCTTTAGTGCCTGCACTCACCTCACACTCAGGCCCCTGGAGGACACAGGCAGGACTCCGTGGCTTTTCATGCTGGCCCCCGAGCTCCCGAGGAGTTCCGTTAGTGAGACAAATGGCTAATTCACTGCAGCCAAATGGTGCACATTTCATGATTAAAGAGCAGCCTCCCTGGACAACACTGCGTTTGTTTCCCCGGCAGTGAAATATGGGTGGATTTATATTTTTTCATTACTACATAAATACAAGCAGTTTATAAAATGCTGGAAGAATTATCCGAGTTAAATCTCCCATTCCAAGACCATGAAAAGAATTTCTCCTGTTGTTTCTTCCTCCACAAAAGCACAAGCCACCGTGGAATGATTTAAAGAAATAAAAAAATCTATCTCATTACATTGTTTGAGACGTGAAATAAATAAAATTCAATACACCCACTCGTTAATTCAGCTGGAGTTAAGCCCTTGCTTCCGAAAAGAAAAGGCTACAGGAGAAACGCACACCGCTAACCTTCCCAAGCCTTTGATCGGTAACAGCGATGGCGTTTGAGCCCTGATGTCCCAGTCGCTGTCTCCGCACACGTGGTCATGCCGTGCGTTTTCCAGGTGGCCAGACCATCAGCATCTCCGTGGGCTCAGCCACCCGCGAACACTTCTGTGTCTGCTGTGAGCGAGCTGCCCCTTGGGAGCCGGGGTTCAATATAACGGAGACGGGGCGGGGGGGCGGGGGGGTGGGTGGTGATTTCATGAAACGACCGCGATGAGCAGCCGCTAACAGGGGCCCGTGGAACCTGCCCACAAGACCCACGGTCTCATGTCCCTGCCCCCCTTCTCTCGTGTGGAATGGACCCGACGGCTCCTTTCTAACAAACGGAAGTCGGTGAGAGCAAGGGGATTAGCTCCCCAGATCGGGCACCAGGAGACGGGGTGCCCTCTGTACCCCTTTCTCTCGCTCCCTTGCTCTGGGAGAAGACACAGGCCCTGTCGCAGGCTGCCCGAGGAAAGCCGGCCTGGGGAGGAGCCCATGCTCCTGCGAAGGGTCACTGAGGACAACCGCCAGTGAGCGGGCATGGGGGCAGGACGCCCTGGCCGAGCATAAGTAGCAGCAGCCTTGGCTAACAACTTTGTTGCGGCCTGTGAGAGACCCAGCGACAGGCACTCCAGCTAGGCTGCTGCCAGACCACTGACCCACATGACCTGGGAGAAGACAGACGTTGCCATTCAAGGTGCGGCTCCAGGGCTGTTTGCTATGCAGCAGGGAAGACTTGCAGGCTTCTGTGCTGGCGGCAGAGCCAGACAAGCAGCAAATGCGTCCTGGATGACTTGAGGTCGGGTTGGCCTGGCTAACTTGGAGCGACTTGACCCAGGTGTTCATTGGTGCACTTTTCTTTGTGTTTCCTGTGCTTTGGGAAGTTTTTTAAGAGTTTAATTGTGAGTTTATAGATTTCATCAAACTTGGAAAAAATAGTCAAAAACTAAATTTAAAAGAATTGATTTTGAAAAATTAAACCTGCAAATATTTTTTCCAATATCTTTCCTGCCCCCTCTCCCCTTTGGAAACACAGTCCTGCACTGGGCTGTTCAGAGTTGTGCCGTAGCTCACACCTGCTGGGCTCACTATGTAAGTGCGTTTTGCCCTCCATATTTCATTTTGGATGGTGTCTGGGTCTAAGTCTTCCTGTTCACCGGTCTTTCTTTTGCGAAGTCAAATCAACTTTCAATTCAATTCAGGATAGTTTACATCTCATACATTGAGATTTTTACATTTAGAAGTTTGATTGAGGTCTCTGTATACCTTTCACATTTTCATTTAACTTTGTGAATACATGGAAATACCATTATTATAACTACTTTAATGAGCTCTCACTGTGTCAGTGTTGGGTAAGTTTTCATTGATGATAGGTTGAGTTATTGACTGATTGATAGATTCATCTCCTCATTATGAGTCATTTTCCTAGTATTTGTTTTTTGCATGCACAGAAGTTTTAAAATACATTTCAGAATTTGTGAATTTTAAGTTGTTGTGTGCTAACTTTTTATTACTATCAGTATTCGTGAACTTTATTCTAGGATGCTTGGAAACAGTGTGGTTGGGGGAGGGGAGCCTGCAGGACTCTTCTCAGCTCAGCCGTGGCAGTGCTCGTCGGGCTCCACTTCCACCCGGGCCGCACCAGACCCCGTGCCCGCCCCGTGTTGCTCCACGAAGTGAGCTTTCCCGCTCTGGTTGCATGAACGGGTCCCCTTCTCAGCTGTTTCACTCTCACCCTCCTCGGCGGTTCTTCCCTTGGCCAAAGGCAGTTTCCTTGAATGCATGTGCTGATTGAGGGGTTCAGTGCAACACTCCATGGGGACCCTGTGAAGAATGCTGTGTGGCTTTTCCTTCCCTCGGACTCTGATTTGTGGCTCAAGCTACTTAGGTCCCTCAGCGTGAGACTCGGGTCTGCTTCTCCCACAGCACGATTCTCAGGAGCCTCAGCCATGGGGCGTGTCAGCAGTTTGCTCCTTTTCTTCCTGAGCAGTGTCTACAGCATGAATGTGCCAGTTTGATTGGCTATCCACTGGAAGGGCGTCTTGTGTGTTCTGGTGTGGGGCTGCTATGAGTAGTAAGCTTCTGTTTTTTAAGTCTCTTGGAATTGTGAGTTTATAGATTTCGTCAAATTTGGGGAAAAATAGTAAAAAATTAAATTGAGACCCAGACACCATCCAAAATGAAACACGGATGGCAAAACACACTTATATAGTGAACCCAGCAGGTGTGAGCTACCACACAACTCCGAACAGCCCAGTGTAGGACTGTGTTTCCAAAGGGGAGAGGGGGCAGGAAAGATACTAGAAAAAATATTTGCAGGTTTAATTTTCTCAAATCAGTTCTCTATAAGCTTCCATAAACATTAATGGGAATTGTTCGATGCCACTTGTTAGAGCGTTGATAAGGAAGAAACCCGGTCCCCAGCCAGGGCTGCTGTCCGTGTGCAGTCGGGAAGTTCTCCCCATGGCTCCACGGGTGTTGTCCCGGCTCTCCGTCCTCCCACACCCCAGAGCTGTGCACAGGGATGAACGGGCATCTGCACTGCCCCTCCATGGGTGTCGGGGGGGTCTCACCTGCACGGATCTGCCTTGTGCCCTGAGCTGAAGGAACAGGCCCTCGCCACCCAAGACCCTGACATGGAATAAATGGGTTGGAAATTAGGTCCCTTTCTTGGTTTTATCCACCTTTCTTAAAGTACACATAACTCACATTTATTTCAATGTTAATAACAGAAACGTTTGGGGTCTGTATTTGGAAGTTTGTTATTTTTGTTCCCTACGAAATATGCCACAGAAACCTAACTCTTGTTTATGTCAATTAACCTGGAGTGAAATTGGGTTTGTTATGCATGTTTCACTAAAAGGTGTGTTTTCTGAGGACCTATCAATGACGTTAGGTGAGGACTTACCGTGCAGATCTCCGTGTGAAGGTGTGCGCGGGGGTGGGGGGAGGGTGCTGAGAGTGCAATGCAGGGATGTGCGGCACACTGGTGCGCACAGAGCGGCTGCACTGTCTTACACTCCCGCCGGCACGGTGTGAGCGTGCCGCTCCCTCGCATCCACAGCAGTTGGCGCGAGGTGGCGTCATTTTGCTTCAGTCGTTCCAGCACCGCGCAGTGATATCTCTGCGGTTGTAATGGGTGCCTCTTCGGCGGAGACTGCATCAAACGCTTGTCATGTGTGTGTTTGCCTCGGTGCAGCCTCCCAGGTAAAATGACCCCTGGCCTTGGCCAGTCTCTGACTAGGTTGGCGCTTTGAAGTTCACAGTCTATTTCTGAGTTAATATTTTGTATGTTATTGAAGTTGAGATCTTTTTTGTTGTTTTGTCTTGTTGTTCTCATAGATGTGTATCGTCATTTATTGAAACTCTACCTTTCTCCCATTGAAATGGTTGCGTACCCCTGCAAAAAGTACTTTATTTGGAGATGGGGTTTCTAAGGAAGTAATTAAGTTTTCATAAGAGTGTATAGGTAAGGTTCTAACTCAAAGTGATTAGTGTCCTTATAAAAGTGACACAGTTCTCTCTCTCTCTCTCTCTCTCTCTCTCTCTCTCTCTCTCTCTCTCTCCACCTCTCTTATCTCTTCCCCTCCACCCTCCTCCTCTTCCCCCAAGCTTGGACGCTGGGCTGTGACAGACTACGGGAGAACTTGACGAGGAGGCAGCTGTGTGCATCGGAGGAGGGAGGCCTCGCCAGAAACCCAACCCGCTTCAGTATGGACTTTGGACTTCTGACCCCAGAACTGTGAGACACCAATGCGTGTGGTTTGACCTGCCTGGCATGTGGTATTTTTTTCATGGAAGCATGAGAAGGCCAGGACAGCCCTCCATTCTGCTGCGGAAACCTCTGCCCAGCGGCGTATTGTCGGTATTTGCACCAGACAGGGTTATCAACGCCCGCAATCACTGCCTGCTGCAGTGTGGCTTAGGGCAGCCGGCATGGGATGCGCACTCACAGTGGGAGGGGTAGCGGACCTGCAGGCTCAGTTGGTCTCCAATAAATGAATCCTGGGGCCTCAGATGCCTGAGTTTTGGAGTGTTAGGAAATTATTTCAGATTCATTAGTTAGTGGCTTGTGTTGAATGATCAGCCTACCGTTTAAGGAGCTCTCATTGTTACTGTTATTCATCATTCTCTCTTTTTTTATTGATTTGAGAGAGAGAGAAGCATCAGTTTGTTGTTCCACTTATTGGAGCATTCATTGGTTGATTCTTGTATGCGCCCTGACTGGGAATCGGACCCATAAACTTGGTGTGTCAGGATGATGCTCTAACCAACTGAGCTACCTGACCAGGGCCCATTATTCTCTCTTAATTGCCTATTCTTTTAATAAGTTACTGAATTATCTCCATAAATTTAATCAGTATATATTCACTGAGGGTCTCTTATTGCCCTAACACTGTAAAATGTATGAAGATTAGAGAAAAAAAATACGTAACACCCTTAATTGCTTTTTTGACTAGGTTGCCTTTTGAGCCTTATAATCACAGTGCTGTATTACGCCCAGGAAAGGACAAGTCCTCCGTGTGCAGGGTGTGCACTGTGGGGACTGGCCTGGTGCCTGAGTCTCTTTTTTACCATCCCTCTCCTCTACTCTTAGTAGGAGCTGTTTCTTGCTCTTGTTTATGACGAAGGAGGAACGAAAGAGCACCAGGTGAATGCAGGATAAAGCTCTCCCTTTCTCTAGCTTTGCAGAGAATGTATCCTGAAAAATAACACTCAGAGGGCTTCCCGATCCCCATAGGCGGTCTGAGCTTCAGTGTAGCAGCTGGTGAGACCGACCCACGGCTGGGGGGCAGGCACAGGGGAAGCACTAGAAAAAGCCAGTTAAAAAGATTTATTTTCTGTTTCCCCCCCTTAAATCAACTGAAAAAAAAAATAAAAAACAACTATGTGATACTTAGCCTGATCAGCAGAAACAGGAAAACGGCAGACGTAAATTATTGCTTCATAAAGTAAGGCGGCAGACGATTCGGTTTCGCTCCGCAGCCGGGGCCGGGCGCCGTGCGTCGGCAGTTGGAGGTGCTGTACGTGCAGATGCTGCAATAACAGGAAAGAACACTCGATGGGAGAGCCAGCTCTCCCACCCTGACTGTTGTGGCAACTGTTCTCTGCTCTCGTCATGGATAATGCAAAAACAGAGTGCGACACCAATTCCACCCTTTTGCTGCACGAGCTTGTATTTTTGCTACAGACAAATACACTGAAACAAAAGTTTCAATGGTAAGTGTTATGCTGTTCTCTGCAGTTGAAGGTTTTTAACTGCACTGGGGAATGAGGCATGTTGTTAGTTTTGTACCCAAATCAAATGCATTATGAACTCAGGAAGTGGTAAATGTCCTGTGAAATTCCTGAATCGCAGAAGCCCTCTGAATTCTGGTAAAATGCATGTAAATAAATGCACTGGAACAGCCGTGGGGAAGAAACAGCTGTGAAGGACCCTCGCTTGGCATCCTGGGCCTGAGGCGGATGCACTCCAGCTCTGAGGTCACTGCCCATTGGAAGACAGAGCTAGGTCTGTGTGGTCACTTTTTCTTTGTGTCACAAATATTTATGGACAACTCACAATGGGTCAGGGGCTGCCTAGGTGACAAGGGTCCATGGATTGTAGGGATAAACCTGCAATTATTTGTTATTGAAAAAAGTTGCCCCGAGGAATGAGTAGACTATGAGAACCCAGTGAGCTTGGGGCCTGGCCTGCTGGGCCCTGGGGACACCCCACCCTCTACCGACTTTCCAAACTGCTCTGCTGAAGCACTTCAACATTCACTAAGGGTGGGGCAGTTTTTCCCTACAGGTTTTAGTCATCACAAAGGCAGCCAAGGACACTCTTTCTTCACGGGACAGCTGTGAAGAAGAGTGGCTGTGACACAGTCTGTGGGGCTGTCAGTGGCTCACCGGGGACCGTGCCATGTACAAGGGCCCCCAAGAGCATGAAGGGAGAGGACAGGAGCTGAAGAACCAACATGCCCATGTCCATCCTGATGACCACAGCACGCCTGTTACCTTGGCTGCGTGGACAACCGGCCTGAGGCTGACTGGCTCAGGACAACTCGGACTTTCCCTCTGGGCTCAGGTGTATGGTGCCTGGGCGGGCAGTCAGCTGTGGACAGGTCCGAAGAGGGCCAGGCATGGGCCAGGTGTGTGCTGCTGGAGTCACTTGTTGCCTGGATCTCTCTCTCTCCTACCATTCGGCAGTAAAGCCCAGAATCCTTTGCATGGTAACAGGAGCACTCCAAGAAATCCGAGACAGAAGCTGCAAGACCTGGAGACCTATACTCTGGAACTTCCACAGTTTCGTTTCTGGGACATTCTGCTGCTCAAAGCCAGTCACCAGGCCAGTTCTAGGGGTCAGGGACGTGGACCCAGACTCCTCAAGGGAGTTGTGCAAGAAGTGTGGCCTTTGCTGATCTGCAGTATCTATTAAGGACATGTTCTGTATTTCACAATAATCCCTGTTGCATAAGAGGTCACTGGAAACCCAGCATTAAAACAGAGAGTAATAAAAGAAAATAAAGAGGGGAAAGAAAGGCTCCTTTATTGCAGTGAAATAATTTAAAACCTATGGAGAAGTTGCAAGGATGATTCAAAGAAATGCCATGTGTCATTTATTTAAAACCCCCAATTGCAAACATTTCTTCATATTCGCTGCATCACTGGAACTGTGGTGAAGGGCAAGTGTAAGTTCAGAGAGCAGAGAGGCTCCCGCCCAGCTTGTGGGTGGGTGGACAGGCGGGGGAGGCGCTGTGCATATGGGTCAGGGGTCGCTTTGGGAGCATGTGTGTATGTAAAAATGACTAGAAATTGAATATGAGCACAGCTGCACAACTCTGTCTGTGAATATACACCGGCGTCTATGCTTCGGGTCTGGAGTGGATTTTATGATGGGCAAATTCTACCTCCACAAAGCTGTGGAAAATGCGCTCTCTAAGCAGCAGGTTAGGTATAAGGGTTTCATTACCAATGGTATTGAATTGAAGCTTATGGATCTTCATTTGTACTAGTATATTGCTGAAATGTATTTCTAAAAAACAGATGACCAGAGAATCTACATAGTCGAAACAAATGGGATATTGGTGAATTCCACAATGTGAATTGGGAATTTATAACTTGGCCTTTCTAATCATGTCCTCCTTTAAGCCTGAGGCATTGGGCAGACTGAGTCATTTCACGGGTCAAGAAGGAGTTAGATTTGGGGCACAGAGAAGTTAGAGAAACTGAACGACTCACCGGCACCCACTGGTCTACATGCAGCCATGCTGGGTCGGAAGGCACATGGGCCTGACCCCTTGGGGCAGACCCACGGACTAGGTGGGGTGGTGATCTGCTGGGATACACCATAGAAATGGGCCACAGTTGCAGATTTCTGAGTATACATAGAAAAATAGAAATATTGAATATTGCCCAAAGAAGGAAAATGAAACTAGGTAATTAAAATTTGGTATTACATCTTATATTTTAAGTTATTTTTATGTGCCATTGTGTCCAGAGACTTATTAATAAGTGATAATTTTAGCAACCAACCAATAACTGGTACCTTTTAGGAAGCTTTAAATAATTTGTAACTTCTTGACTGTCACTATAGCCAAAGAGTGTGTTTCATGAAAAATGTACATTCTGTTCTCATCATGGTAAGACCCTGAGATACATTACAGGTATTTCCATTTTGTAGTACCATTTCTATGGTTATACAAGACATGTATATTACTTCAGCTATGTTACCATGGTTATTTCAGGTAATTCCCAGTTATCAATGTTTTTAAGATGAAATAATTGGCATTGGTGCAGTTGAATGAAACTGTGCAAGGTCGCGGTAGAAAGAAGTACCCTTTGCTGTTAACATGGAGTATTGCCCATAGTGCCCATGGTGGGAGGCTGGACGAGGGCACAGGCTGGTCACCATTCATCGTAACTCCTCTCCCTGCCCTCCCTGCTGAAATCACAAAAGCAGGCACCACACACATCACAGATAAGCTGTTGTACACGACAGGAAGAAGCAGCAACAGATGGAAAATAAGCTCTGACTCCTAGCACTCCTTCAGCTTTGATGTTGAGAGAGTGACAGGAAAATTAATGACTGCAAGCTCAGAAACAGAGAGGGTTGACCAGATGCTTGTTTGTGCCATTCTCACTGCTGTTGTTGCTCGTGGTTTATTTTCCTGCTTTCTCCACCGATGAACACACAGGCTGACACAATCTCGAAGAGCAGATGTGTATTTAGAAATAGATATCGGAAAGGATACTGTCAGGCTTGGCTCCGGGCAGGGAAGTTGCTGCTGGTGCACTCCTGACACCCAGAGACATCGTTCTGCCCGGGGCGTTGTTCACTCCTGAGCAGGATGGATTTCCCTGGCCACCAGGGAGTGTTCAGCCAAGGGGCCCAGTTGATCAGGCACCTGATCTTCATTTTACTTGGGGGCAGTCTCTGAAAACAGGAACCGACATGCTGGCCCTCTCCCGGAATGCCTTGTGCGGTGAGTGCTGTTGTAGGAACAGAGGCAGGCGCAGATATGGAATAGCAAATATCAGACAACTTTCCTGGGGCTTCATCTTAGTGTTGTTTGTAGGTTTGTTTGTTTGTTTGTTTGTTCACTCCCAGAGTTCCTGAGCCCTGTCTCCTTGCCCTCCCAGTGCATCTGATTTATTTTATAACATTGCATTTTGTCATCTGTATTTATGTAAGCGGTAGTAAACCCCTATGAAGCAGATTGTGGTACACAGGATTTTAATTAACTCAGAAGTCAGGAAATATTACTGAAGTGCCAGCACAAAGTCTGGCAGGACTGTGATCTGATGGGACACACCACGGAGAGGGGCATAACTGTAGATTTCTAACTACACATAGAAAAATTTAAAAATTGGAACAAAAACTGCACATACCATGAGTCTCCAAATGTGCACAATGACACAGCACCACTCCAGCTCTGTTCCTGCAGCTGCCCCCGTGTCTGCCTACCGTCTGTCTGTCTGTCCGTCTGGGGCCTCCATCTAAACTATGCGTGTGTCGTTGAAGAATCTGTAAATTAAACTATTGCCAAAATCTTAAAGCCCTTAGTACGTACATTTTATCCAACTTACCACCCATAACTGCCAGGATTTGGGGTAAACCTTCATAATCTAACACAAGGCCTGGCTGGAGAAGCCTCGAACCCATTCTCCCTTGAGGAGTACAGATTTGGGCAGAAAAAATAACATAACCACTAAATTACAACCAACGTTCCGCATCCCCCCTGAATGTCCAGGCAAGCTTGTGGATGAGTAAAGTCTGGTTTCCTTTATGTTTTTGCTCCCTATGGTGACAGGGAGAAATCCTAATGAGATGGAAAAAGTTGGTTTAATTTAACATGTGGATTAATTATGGCAATTTAACTAAATTTTCTGCCTGTTTCCTCCTGTGCAAATAGTTCTTGTCCAAAGTCCTTCCCAGGAATACTGTGAAGTTCAAAGCAGGAAGGTAATTTGTCATAACCTGTAAGTACTCTACTAGCATAATCCGACAAATTCATAAAAAAAATCATCATTCAAAGCTCATCATTTTCTTTACCAAATGATTTTAAAACACACATAAAACTAATTTCCATTACTCAATTTGGACAGAACATATTAAAATTAATTTTTGCAATCCCCTTTCCACAGCACACTCACGTTCTCTTCTCCCCTTTGCAAACACGGTCACTGTGGACACTCGCCTCTGCGTGTCAGACCTGTTGCTCCTCCAAGATGCTGACTCTGCGACTTTGTCCTTGAAAATACCAGGTCTGCCTGTTTCAAAGAGTATCACACGGAGCACCTCAAAGGACTGGCAATTCCAGCTCGATTTTAATAACATTTTTGCTTTCTTATAATTATAAAATGTGGTCAATGGCAATTTTAAAGTTAAGTGAAAAAATTGTGCATGACATCTTAGCAGCCATTGGAAAGAAATGTTGCCTGAGTGGATAAGATTATGAAAGCTTCCATGTCAAAAGGGTTTTGTTAAAAAAATTGCATATATATATTTTTTCCATTTCAGGGAACATAGGGCAGAAGAATATTAGATCTAAAAAAAGGAATATTAAGAAATTACCTGGTGCAGCCTTCTAGTGGAGTGGAAATTAAAAATAAAAGAGGAGTCTTTGATTTCAGATTTTTGGAGACTATTACCAAGTAATATGAAAATCACATGCTTGATTTAATTCTTACTTGGACCTGAAAAAGATACTCTTGAGTTCACTCAGAATATTAATAAGTAAAATTCTCTTCAAATCAAGGCAAAACATCATTTTAACTTAACATATTTTTGCTTTTATTGTTCAAGGTATTAACTTTATTTTTTTCATGACATTTTATGTAAAAGTCCTTATTTTTCCCAAAATAACTGCAATAAATTGATTACACTATTTATATTTATATTCGTAGTGTGATATTGGAGGTTTCATCCTAGTATTTGATATTGTTACTATAATACCAATGGCATCTTTTAGAAATATGTATTCTCCAATTCTTTGTTGTTAGTATACAAGACAACTGATTATTTTTAGTGACCTTGTGTTCAACAGCCTTGTTAAATCCGCGTATTAACTTTAAATAGTTTGAAGATTCTTTTGGAGGTTCTAGATACATAGTCATGTTGCCTGCGAATAACAGCGGGCTGTTCCCACCTTTGAAGCCCATACAGACCATTGTATCGCCTTCTGGCAGAGGCTGGGCGCCTCGGTGAGCTCATGGCTGCCCAGGGAGAACCACAAGCATCCTCCATCTTCCCTGACCAAGGGGGTGGGGAAGACCGATGCCTTACCGCTGAGAGTCATGGTTTTCAGCACCTCTAGTTTTACAAATAATAAGGTACCCTAACACTTCTGGTTTGGTAATGCTTTTTAATCAACAAAGGAAATGAAATATTTTAAGGCTTTCTCTGAATTTATTTGTATAATAATATAATTCTCCTATTTTTGTGCTTAATGTGGTAAAAGAAACACTGATTATAACCCATGAAATCCAATTTTAAAGACTTGGAATTCACCCCACTTAGTCATGAGGCGTTATCCTTTATGTATCCTTTATGTATTTCCAATATTTGTTAATTTTTCTGAGAGAAATTGGTCCGAGTTTTACTTTTTTATGTGGTGTTTGTCATATTTTGGAATAAAGCCATTAGAAAACAATAAAAAATACATACAACTACCCTCATTATGTTTATAGCAGTTCACAGTAAATTCCAATGAGATTTGATTGCTTGTTCATGTTATTTTTTATCCTTACCAGTTTTTGTAGGTACAGAGCAAAAATGTAGTCTTTAACACATAGTCCAAGGCAAGTTAAATTAAAAGATGAAATGGGAGTGATTTTAGAAAGCATAATCAATACAATAGATCTATGTTAAGCATTATACTCTGAATCCAAGTGATACACAGAAAAAGTTATCCGGCATCAGATGGTCAGGTAACACAAAATGTAGCTTCTACTATAAAAAATACCCTCAATAATAAAACAAATAAAATTCTAACTCTAAGGCAATAACTCTAAAAATAATGAATTCAGAAGGCACATTTCTATCTAGAAAATTTAAAACATAATTTAAAGCAATTTCTGGTTTATGGGAAATATGGACAAATTCTCAGAATTTATTAAAAGTAAACAGATTTAAAACAACGTATCCAAATGTTTAGGATACAATTAAACCAGCTATCACAGAAAATTTTATAGCTTTAGATACCACTGTCAATAAAAATAAAAATCCAAATAACCATCTGTGGTATAATAAAAATATTCTGTATTTCTGGTTCATGCACATATCTCCTACAACCACGAGAATTGCTGGGGTGAGAGGGGTGTCTGTTTTGGGACTAATGAGAGGATTGGTGGTTGGGGACTTTAGATCCAGGTGGCAGCTGTCACCCAGGAGGCCAAGGCATGATGATAGGGTTGAAACTTTTAGCACCACCCCCACCTCCAGGGAGCGGGGAGGGGCTGGGGATTGAGTTGGGTCACTGATGACCCATGATTTAATCAATTGCACCATTGTAATTGGCCCCCATAAAAATAAACAAAACTCTAAACATTGGGGTTAGAAAGCTTCTGGGGTGAACACATCAGGGGCGGGGAGACCCGCCCTGCCAGGTACAGGAGCTAGGCATCCCTCCTCCCGGATGCTGCCCTGTACAGGGTCCCGGTGTGGCTGCTCTGAGTTTTACTCTTTATAATAAACAGGTGACAGGTGACAGCTCATGAAGTGCTTTTCAGAGTTCTGAGCTTTCCAGGTTTCGTCAAACGTGAGGAGGGGTTTGTGAGGACCTCCAACTTTGTAGCCAGGTGGCACAGAGTGTAGATAACCTGGGAGCTAAGCCTTGTGGCCAGAATCTGAAGTGTGGACAGTCCTGCAGGGATGGCTTTTAAACCTGTGGAGTCTGAACACTAGCACTGGCCGGTTAGTGTCAGAGTCGAATTGACTTGCAGGACACGGAGAATTGGAATCGGTTGGGGTCAGGGGTCAGGAGAAGAACACCTCCCACAATGTGACTCTAAAATCTACAGAAACACAAAAGAGACAAAAAGTGGTAAACACACATGCAAGTTCATCAGAAAACAACGAGTCATAGACTCGAACACTGCACGCCATTTATTTTTAACTCAGTAGAATACTAAACTAGAAAGTCAGCTACTAGAAAGGTATAGAAACAAAAACACCCAATATAAGAAATGACAAGGGGCAGAAAACTACCAAAGGAAGGAAAATTCAAATTATGAGACATTTTAAATTTTTTATTGAATTTATTGGGCTGACATTGATTAATAAAATTATGTAGGCTTCGGAGGTACAATTGCATAACACATCCTCTGTAAACTGTATTGTGTGGTCACCTCCCGCGGTCAAGTCTCCTTCTGTCACCACCGACTCCTCCTGTACCCTCTTCCCCCTCCCCCTCTTTCCCTCTGGTAATCACCATGCCTTTGTCTACCTAGCCCCATGGTAGGATTTAACCCAAACATGACAATAATCACATTAAAGACTCAGAGACACAGAAAACAGTGCGGGGATGGCCACAGGGACAGGGCTGGAGAGACAGAAGAGGGTAAAGGCAGATAAATGGTGATGGAAGGGGGCTTGACTTGGGTGGTGAACACAGAATAATACAATACACAGATGGTGTATTATAGAATCGTATAACTGAAACCTGTATAATGTTATTAACCAATTCACGCCCAATAGAAAATTTAAAAATAGAGGTTGTAGTGACTAGACAAGGGTTTATAACGGAAACCAGTAAGTACTCACAATCTGCCCACACACAGCATCGTACCGCTTCCTGTATAATGTGCGAGACTTGGATGCCAACCCAAGTTCTCCCCAAAAAGTCCACTCTCTTATTTTAATATATTTCATCTTATATGTGGAAACCAACAATGTGTTAATACTACCTCTGCTTTAGAAAGTCGTTTGTCATTTAGAATGACTACAAACAATGAAAAGTGAGTTTTAAAGTTACTTTTATTTTTACCACATTTTTATTGCAATTCATGCTTTCATATGATATCATATTTCTTTGATCCAAAGCACTTCCTGTAACAATTCTTGTAGTAAAAAGTCCACTACATTAATTCTCACTGTTTTTGATTTTTTGAAAAGTTTTTTATTCTCCTTTTATTTATAAAACATGTTCTTGCTGAATATAGAATCCTGGTTTGAGAGTTTTTCTTCCAGCATGTAAACAATGAAACTGCATTGTTCCCTGGGTTCCCTAGTTTCTAAAGAGTTATTGCCGTAACACTTGTCTCTGAGCTCTGCACAAAAGGTGTCTTTTCACTGTCTATCTCTTTTTTCTTTTGTTTTTATTATTTTCCCCTATCTAATTTTTTTATTATTATTCAGTTACAGTTGTCTCAGCTTTTTCCTTATTGCTCACTGGCTATCCTTAAGATTTTCTACATGTGTTTGTTTTATTTTACTTTCCTAATGGTGTTATACAATATTTTGGAGTATGTGGTTTTGGGTTTTCATTTTGATAAAAGTCATTCTCAACAATTATTTCTTCAGATATTTTGCTGCTTCATTTTCCTTTTTTTCTCCTAAGCAATTTCAATTTTTTCTATCTTGAACTGTTTGTATCACTTTACCTGTCTTCCACACTCTGCTCTACTTTTAATTTTAATATATTTTTATTAGTTTTTATTTTATTTTTAAAAGTTATATGTATTCATTTTTACAGAGAGGGGAAAGGAAAGAGAAAAAGAGGAAGAGAAACATCAGCATGAGAGAAAGAAATATCAGTAGGCTGCCTCTCATACACGCCCTGACCTGGGGCCAAACCCTCAGCCCAGGCATGTGCACTGCCTGGGGGTCAAACCAGCGACCTTGTGTTTCATGGGACAATGCCTAGCCAACGAAGCCACACTGGTCAGGGTTTATTTCTCTTTTAAATAATGTAATTTTTATTGCTCTATTTTCAAGTCACTAATTCTTTTTTAAGACATCAAGTTTACTAATAAGCCCATCAAAGCATTTCTTAATGTCTGTTACTATGCTGTGTTATATTCCTTATTATCATTTTCACCTCTGTTTTTGCAGAAAATCAGCACCCATTTGTGCTGTCATTTTTTTTTTTAAGTAAGAGTGGCATACTACAGCCTGTGGGCTGGTTGCCTGTTTTCATAAATATAGTTTGGTTGGAACACAGCCCTGTTTGTTTATTTATGCTTCATCCAGGCTGCTTTTGAGCTATAATAACAGAATTGAGTAATAGTGTCATAGATTGTATAGTATTCAAAATATAAAATATTAACTTCCCCTTAGAGAAAAATGTTGCCAATGCTCACACTACACATACCTGTAACATATGTGAGTGAGACTGTTGAGGCCCAGTTAGTCCCTAGCTGAGCTGCCCACTGCAACTCCTTGCCTGCCCTTGCATGCAGCAGCATTAGTTAAATCAATGCTATACTGATTTTATTACGCAGAAAAATGTGACTGGGTGTAAGAAATTTAACATCACCAAAAGTAGAAACATCAAACATCTATAATGCAATGCACGTTAAACGATGCCAATCATAAAATATTCTTTTAAAATTCTTAAACTGATTATATGAGGTGGGGCCCCCCAAAACCTAGAATTTATTCATAAAAATTATGTATTTATCCTTATACGTTTAAACTTCTGTCACCATTAAAGCACTCTCCATTGGATGCAATAGACCTAGTGAGATGTTTTTTTTCCTCTGCTCAAAACAGTTCTTGAACTTGTTGGTTGTTATGTCTTTTACTGCTTCTGCCATTTTTTGTTTCACCTCTTCTGCATTGGGGAAATGTTTCCCTTTGAGGACTTTTTTCATCCAGGGGAACAAACACAGTTGTCTGGGGTGAGATCAGGTGAATAGGGAGGGCTGGGCACGGGGATCGTGCTGTTTTTTGTCAAAACCTGCTGAACACTCAGCAAGGTGTGGGCAGGTGTGCTCATAAATCACCCATCGTGAAGTGGGCCAGCGTGTTGAAAGAGTCTTCAGAAAAACTCAGCGAAGGCAAATAAATGCAGCCTCTCACCACAATGTCAGTTGGTACACTGAGCAGCTGGGTTCCTAGAACACTCCCCTAATGGGCAAGCCTGTCCTATGAGGGGCCCGCCTTTCAGAAGATAATTCTGGTTGGGGGGGTGCCCCCCCTTGTAATGAAGCCTATAGCTCTAATTACTGGTTTCTACAAAAAAAGAAGAGAAAGTAGTGTTTTAAAATATTGGTTTCTATAATAAATAAATGTTCTAAGAGAAAAAGAAACAGATAGTGAACTGATGTAGATAAAACAGAGCTAAGAGAACTCATTCAGATGCAATGGGTAAACCTTTCATCCTAATTCATCTGAAACAATTATAAAATTATTTTTGAAATAATTGGATGAAATTTTACATGAAAATTCTGATAAAGGCCCATTGTAATTTGTTAGATATGATAATATTTTTGAGCTTTTAAAATTAATGTTTTTTAAATATGCATCTTGTGGTAAATAAGGGTAAAATTATATAATACAAGGATTTTTTTTCAATATTCTAGCAGAAAGAAAATTTGTAGTAGTTAAAAATAACAGCAAAGTGATAACAACTGTCAAATTTAGGTATTGAACACATATGGATACATTATACATATTCTTTATTTTATATATGTGGCTAACAATATCAAAAATAAAAAATATATGTGTACATATGCACATGCATATATGGAATAATAGAAAAAATAAAAAGAACCATATGGAAGAAACTCATATTTTACATTTTATTTTAGGATCCAACTGATAACGCATAATACCAATCCAATGATACGAGCCAACTGGGGGACTGGTAGGAGTTCATGTCTTCAAAGATATTTTTAGAAAATATTTCAAAATATAATTAGATAATCAATAAAGACCTCAGTTATAAAGGTCTCTAATAATAATCATGATGAAGAACATTAAACATTGTTCTAGTCATGTGTGAAAAATGGACATTGCTACATCAAGTGGCTTATAATGGGACAACTTATAAGAGTACACACACTAATGCTTTGAGTCTATGTTACAACATTTGGCAAATGGCAGATGATCTATTGAGTCATGAATAATATCCTGTAAGATATAAATTATTATTTTAAATTAATAAAATTCTAAATGAATTTTAAATTCTAGATGAATTTTAAATTCTACAAGTCTTCAGTGGTTTTCTTACCAAATCACAGTATTATACTTTTTACTTACATTTTCTCCTTGCAGGTGAGGGTGGCTCAGATGTTTCATGAGATTAAACAGGGGAAGGTCACTGGAACTTTCCTAACCCAGTTATTCCCAGGGGGTTAACGTAAGAATAAAAATGTATCTCTGACTTCCTAGGAACTGTGATTAGGCTTAATTGTTTAAATCCTGGTTTTTACTCTTCAGTGGAAGACAAACTTTAATAAACAAGGCAGACCTGATTAATTTATACTTTGAAGGCCTCGATTCAGCCCCAAATCAGCAGTCAGGTGGACTACACCTGGAAGGCAAAAGGAGCCCACGGGTTTGCACAGGTGAGTGGGCCGCAGGTTTTCTGAGGATGAAAGAAATACAGGAGAGACTCATCCGTCGCTTTTGTGAGGATGCAGAGATTCGGGTGAATAAGGATGATCTAGGCCATTTTACTGAAATAGTGACTCGTGATTCTGCTGACACTTCTTTGTAGAGCGGCAGCAAAGGTGTAAGTTGCTATTTGATTCTTTCGTGGTGTCGGCAATGCTTTCTTTTTGAATGTGTCACTTTTTGGAGAGGGGTGGCAACGCAGTCCGGCCTTATTCAGGTGAAGGATGTTTCTCGACGGTTCTGCACGCAGGCGGTGGTCAGACTGTGTTTATCACGTTCCGATTTACCATTTCGTTCTGTCTCATCCTCCACCTTTTAAGGAGAACAGGGCACAAAGGCTGTTTTCGGGAACTGTAGCTTTCCAAAACACGTTTTAGAACACAATATTTACTTTCTTCCCTCACCTAGAGTTTTGTTACCATTGAAAGTATATTCACAAAAATCACAGCTCATAGTTCTTGGCAAACATTGTTTATTAATGTTCTAACTCCAGAATAAAAATATTAAAGCTATTTTAAACAGAGATTTTGATCATTGCTTTCTCAAAACAACTAAAATAAATCTTACCCTCTGCTGTCGATTGCGTTTTGCACACAGGCCCATTATAAATCATCCAGATTTGTAACACTTGCACAAACCCATCATTTGACCTTTCTGCTGTATATAATGACCAAAATGATTCTCCAAAGAAAAGAATATCCTCATTAAATTCTGTACCCTATTATAGTATCTGATTTTTGAAATTAGCGAAACCACACTTCAACAAGTGGTCAATGCCTGAAAATAGCAGAAATGACCTTTCGTGCCCTGCATTAATCTCCATGCGAAAGACAAACAAGTGTGTTCTCAGAAACCCATCCCGGAATATAACCGCCACCTTCAAAATACTAACAATTAGACCATAATTCAGAGGTTTCGATTTTAAGTATCCTGTGTAGAACAGATTAAGAGAATATTGTCTGTGTATTCTGGGAGAAAACCAATTAGCACACCCACATAATGAGCAATGATGCTCTCTTGCATCTGCCAACAAAGCCAATCAACTTAATCTATTATAGACGGGTGTGCTCTGTTTGGCGTTCTGCTCGGACGCCTTCACACCACAAATCACGGGCGCATTACAGACACGTGGTGATGCGTTTGTGCGGCAAGAGTTCTGGGCGCCAAAGTTCTTCTTCAGTCAGACTGGTCACGGCCAGCATGTCAGATCGTGGGGAGAGAGTAGAAAGGAGGTCGAACATTTCACATGTTCTGCATGTGGTGCTTTCCAGCTACTTACCCTTCCTGGGCATTGCCAATATGAGCTTTCAGTCAGACTCGGGAGACGTTCTGACCTTTGAAAGAAGCAAATTGAACTTTGTCAACAATGGAGTTCCTTTTTTTTCAAGTACTGAGCTATTTTCTGAAAATTAAGAATAAAAGCATCAGTGATTTGTCAACTGCTTTTTATGCCATTTGACTATACTATCTAAGAAATCTCGAAGTGCTTGAAGTCATTTCTGGAATAAACTGCCATTTCTGAGTAATATCTTTGTGACTTTGCAGGGAGGTACAAGCTCTGTATTAATTCAGATCAGGATTCACAAGGAAGATCTATCTTTAGGAACAAAAACTGTATAAATCAGGGATATTTATAATTAATGTTCTAATCCCCTCAGGCCAGATAAGAAATGAGAAATGAAATATACAGCGTTCAGGCTTAAAGCATTTACCCATTAATACCTTTTTCCCCTCAAGTTTCTCCAGGGCCTGAAACAAATAAATAGATTCTCCGCAACCCCGATGAGGCAGGCAAGGGCAAACTAAAATTAGCAGTCATTTCTTTACACTTTCAACAGATATGATGGAGTGCTTTCTGTATTCTCAGCACAATCCAGAATAACAGATACATTTGGCATGAAATTAATAGATTTCCATGGCAAACCTTCCTCTTGCCTCGTGATTGTGGTTTTAGTCCATTAACCCAAGCCTCAGTTTACTGGGCCAAATAAGACACACCTAATAGAGTCCACACAAGAATTGTGTGTGTGTGTAGAACACAGAGCCCAAAACATAACAGGTATGTAAATAGTCAACCATGTAAGGATGTATCTGTGCTTTTTGTGCAGGATCCTGTTACAAACTTTCATCCATATGAGCACTTTATAATCACGTAATCCGTAAAGTCAAATTGGATTTAACAGCATTGTTCTTTACCCATTTTATATTCCTACATAATGAAAGTGTTATTTAAAAGCTATTATTAATTCATTCTTTATTATGGTCACGATCATATTAAGGGTATTTATATAAAATTTAAACAATTTTCTCTTTGTATATATTATTTCTGTCTCTTACATATATATCACCTGCCTAATTTAATGCATTTGATCAATAATTAGTACTTGCTTTTACTAACACATGTATTTTGTTTACATTTTATCTTCTTGATTACATTCACTCATGCTGTTAATATTTAAACGAGTGAAACACGACGCATCAGCTCCGTACAGACCCTGCTGTGCCGTCTGCAGTCACTCCGCGCAACCCAAAGAGAGCAGCAAGTTCAAGTCCCGGTGAGGGTACTGAGCGTAGTTGTGGGATTTTTTTTCCAGTGAATCGGAGAGTAAACCGATAGGCACCAACCAAATAAAAGCTGAAAACATTGAGAATACATAATATTTTGAGTAGCGACATTTGCGAATTTGATTGAGAAAAATAAATAGCGTTGGACAGTATACAACACTCCTCCATGAAGATAGTCTCATCTTTTTCCCAAGCACTTGCCCAAAGTAAACTAGATTGATGAGAAAAATATTAAATATTTTAAATATTACTATTACTATTGTTATAAGCTCCATTTCATTGTATAAATTATTCTTGGAAGGCACTTTATATGCAATACCTAATTAGTAAAAACAACATTGAGGACCTACTAAACTTCAATCAATTGAAATTTCTAAGATCAATGGGATACTTAATAAATTTATAATTTTACAAATAATGAAAGCCCATAATTCTGAGCAGAGAGCTTGGAAATACTTTTTTTCTCATAGGTACATATTATCTTTATTTCCTACACTGTATTTGCTATAACATTTTGAGTGGTTTTCTAATATTTCCAACAATATTACGATTGAATATATGGATTGTTTTCACTCCCTCACTAGTTTAAATACTGCTCCGTCAGCGCCCC
Organism: Tonatia bakeri; assembly: GCA_004024845.1. Classification (NCBI taxonomy): domain Eukaryota; kingdom Metazoa; phylum Chordata; class Mammalia; order Chiroptera; family Phyllostomidae; genus Tonatia; species Tonatia bakeri. The sequence continues at coordinate 36,418 of PVIA01003183.1, read as the reverse complement.
TGGTCTAGGCATCTCGGCATCCACCACGGGCATTTCCTAAGGAAATCTCTGTGGAAGGCTGGACTTCCGTGGCGCACCCCCAGCCTGTAAGCAGCTGTGCCTGCTACTGTTTTAAAGCCTCTTCCAAGCTAACCTACTCATCATCTCCTTGTTTGCAGATGACACATCTTTGATTACTCCAGTGACGGAGAATCTTTCTACTTTCATTGGCTACCCATATTTCTCTTTTTATTAGCTACCTTTTCAAGTTTGCTCGTGGTTTCTTGTATTAATCACTTTACAAACAACCTTTATAAATAAAGACTACCAATGTTTCTCACATGTATTGCACACATACCCTCCAGTAAATAATACTGTGTGACCACTTGTCACCTTTCCAAAGTAAAAAGAGAGCAGTACTTCCAACTATCTTGCCTATAATTTGAGGTGGTTTTTAGCTACAATTTTCATGAAACATCACCTATATGTTGAGAAGTAAGAACAGCTCCGTATTACACATTTTGTTTAAATTCATTATCGCTATTGTGTTTCTTTGAAATTATCTGGCCTATATTTGAAATGCTATTTAGCTAAAATCTTCCTGAAATATCTAAATTTTGAGAATTAAGAAATTCTATATTACGTATTTTGTTTACATTAATGTTAGCAATTGCACTAACAATTTTAATGTGCTTTGTGCATATCATTTCAATACTGCAACTTGTTATAATATTGACGAGTCTCATTTTATAATTTAGAGAGAGTAGTTTAAGATGAAACAAATAGGTATGTGTTTGCGTATCGTCATTGTGTAGTGTATCAAGCATGCTACGTCTACTATCGTCACCATGTCCTCAACCGTAGGTCAGCTAATGAATAAAGCGGGTGGTTTTGACGGGCAGGAAAGCGCTCTACTACGGTCTCCTTGAGAATCGCCGCTCTCCTCACCCTGCAGGTGCAGCCTGTCTCCCGGCTCAACAGGAGCACGGCATCCCTAGAAAACAGAATTCAAAGTGAAGGGACTGCAGATGACATTTCGTCCGGAGGAGGAGGGAATAACAGGAAAAGCCATCAGGGAAAGAAGCGGGTGGGGGAAAACTGGCCATCGCGGTAGAGCAGATCTCCGGCCGAGGACGAGGATGCTGTACAGGGTCACCGCGAGCGCCAGGTGCTGTGGAGAGAAAAGATGAAGCCCGTGGGGACTGAAGAAAAGGTTTAGAGTCGGATGGAATCCGGAAGCAGCTCAGAAGGCAGGTGGGGGGATCCCGAGAGCGGAAGTTAGGGGTCCAGGAGTGGCCCCGCTTCTCGGAGCAGCACCCCCAAGAAAAGGGGGCGAGGCAGGGTCGCAGACACATCAGGAGAGGACAGGTGATTCTTGGCCTGGGACCTGGAGACAGGCACGGCAGGGGGATGCGCGGTTTCTCGGCCTGAGAAGTTGAAGGTGGTCACATGGAATGGCCTTGACTTTTTCAACAAGTGGTTCAGTGGCCTGGGAGACTTGCCTGCCGCAGCAGGCGGGGAGGAGGGCCTTCAGCAAGTGAAGCAGAAGGGGGCCGGAGTGCACACCTGGGCCCCGCGGCTGTGGGACTATAGCGAGCCCCCCTGTCTGCCTGCACCCTGGGACAGAGGGCCGAGGGAGCAGGGATGCTCAGCTGGATGTTTCATGGTCTTTGCGGAGGAAACACAGGGAGGTGCGGCTGCAGGATCGGGTGACAGTTCTGCTCAGATGACTCGTCACAGGGTCTGGGGTGGATGGGGGGTGACAGGACCAGGGAAGCAGGCTGCCTGGGAGGAGGTGAAGGCCGTTCCTGGAGCGCTGGGACGACTGTGTGTTAAGTGCTGCGATTAGGGCGCCGCGCCCCAGGGGCTCCGAGGACTGGGTTCAGGGCCTCTGGCTTCTGCAACCGGAGCAGCAGGGTCGCAGTCAGAAAATCACAGGCTGGCCCTGCACAGACAGAAGGAAAACCGTGTCCCAGATCAGGGCAACGACTCCGGCCTGGGTTGCGCTAACCCTCCACGAAGCCCCCCAGTGTCCCCATCCACTGTTAATGGGCGGCTTTGCCTGCCCTGTCCCCACTGTTCTGCTCGGTGTCCACCTGTGTCCTTCCATGTTCTCAAATGCCCATTGGCCCACAGTATTGAGGACGCTTAGGGTAAGGACAGCAAAAGTTCGTAAAGCATTGAAGGGGCGTCTTAGTCTCCTGGAACTATTGTGACAGAAACACTACAGACTGAGCAGTTCCTGAACAACAGAATTTTAATTCTCAAAGTTCTGGAGGCTGAAAGTCTCAGATCGCAGTGATAGAAGATTCTGGGTTGGCGAAAGCTCACTTTCTGGTTCTTAGACCTGGTGTCCTCATGCAGCAGAAGGAGAGAGGGAACTCTCTGGGGTCCCTTTTATAAGAGCAGTCATCTCATTCATAATGTCTCCACCCGAGACCTAACCACCCCCAAAGCCCCACCTCCTCATAGCATCACAGTGGGGTTTAGGATTCCAGGATATGAACTGGGGCAGCACAAACATTCACTGAGTAATACTCCAGGACACCAAAGGAAACCAATTCAGAGGAAGCTGCAAATTACACAGCTGCACTAGTAAATAGTATGTGAAATCTTAACTGACTTCAATCTAAGGCAAGATTCAAGATTTTCTCTCAGCAGTGGTCTGTCTTCTTAAGCCTATCTTGGTCAAATCGTCAAAATGTTAGGTAGGTTCTGTCTGGACCGAGAAACTAGGGCCTAGGTTTTAAGAATCTCGCCACCGCTGGCCACCCAAACAGAAATTAGTACGTCAGCACTAGGCTCACTGTTCAAAGGAAACACAGAGAAATTACAACCTGCCGCATTCTTACGTCATTAGCCTGTCTTTGAAAAGGACATACTGTCACTTCTGTCCTTCTGGCTGCTCAGTCTCCTTTGACAGCAACACCAAGTCATTTTCCTTTCTTGGGAACTCTGCGTGGAAGTGGAAAAGGAGCTAGAGCCTGGGAAATGTTCTGTTGTTCAGACCTGCACACTGGAGAGCGCTCGAGCCGGATCAATTGCACTGGTGTCGCAGCTTCAGCACAGCTGCCCCGGCCCTGCGTCATTCATTGTCCTATTGTCCTGCATCAGGTCACCTCAGAGGCTCGGTCCGTTTGACGGAGACAGTCTGTGCTTCCCAGAGCACAAAAACGGAACCTTCCACGTGCAACACCCTCCGACACTGAATGTGCACTGTCAGCGCCGGGAAATGCGGTAACAGGAAACCGTGAAGAACCTCGGGCTCCAAGCTTCTGTACTTCTCTGAATGTTATTTTTCCCCTCCCGCTGACCATGTCTTTCTCTTAACTGGAGTTCTTCTAAACTGTTTACTGTCAGAGCTATTTAACTTCCACTCGGTTGTACTGGAATGTGGAGGCTGGCAAAGAGGGGTCATTTTAATCTGCAGTATTTATTTCTTCCTCTTTGCCAACCTGAGAATTGGACAGAAATTTGGGCACTGGTTGGAAGCTGGCAGGACAGAGCAGTGCACACCATATTTCTTTGTTATTTGTGCTTAATTTAGTGTTGGCAGCCCTGTCTGTTTTAGCTGCTGGGCAGAATTTGCTCTCTCTTCCCTTGGCACTACTCCCTCATTTCTGAACATTCAGGTAAAATTTAGGTGGAGAGCTTTCAAATAGTCCATTTTTAGACCAACGGATGTAAATTTCGCCAGCCGATCCTATCCCATCAAGCAGCCAAGAAATGTGGTCTTTATGGTAATCAATAGTCACTGAACACAAATAGATTTGGAATACATATTTGAAATTTCTATAATACACCAATAAAAACCTTCCCTAGGTTTGTGAGCGTGCAGTGAGTGTGCAGAATCTCACTGTGCAATGATTCATGGGAGATTCCGATGAAGCCAAAATGTGCTTGACGAAATGCAAAACGTGTTGAAATGCAGAAGACCTCAGCAGCACACAGCAATGACCACGATCTCTATGATTTGTTCAACTCAGTCTTTGCTCATGAAAAGGATGCTTGGAGAAGCTGCTCCCCAGTGACAGGTGGCCAGCCGCTTTCCTGAGAATTCTGTGTGCCAACCTGATGTTCAGGCAGACACAGTTCAAGCTATGACATCCTGCAGTGGGTGAATCTAATTTAATCTCTTTAGAATCGGTGCATATAAGGAGGTCTTACCCTGGACAGTAGTATCTGCCCAATAGTTTGCCTTGGCCACCTCTCATTGAATTAACAGAAGTTTAGAGAACAAATAAAAACTTGTGAAAAGAAAAGCATGAAAATGGAAAGTCACCCCCAGTATGCTTTACTGCAGACCCCCTCCTCATTCAGTGAGACAGCACTCCCAATCTGGACAGAGACCATTCTGCAGTTATCACAGACACTCAAACCCTCAAGTTCATGGATTACATACTGCCAAAATAATCTCTGTTAGCATGTAAAGTACATATTAGAAAGCTTGGAAGAAATGCCACTCAGTGGTAAGACTTTTATCTCTGTATGGTGGGATTTTTGAAAAAACATTAAAGACATCTCCCTGCAGCCAGTGTGTGTGGGAACAGAGCTGTCTACCCGGAGAGGGGCCTCGCCTGAGCCCACCGCACAGCCTGCTGGTCACGGCCGTGCTGCTTCCTGACCCAGTGGGACACTACGGAGCTGTTTCCCCACTGCATCACAGCCCGACTGCATCACAGTTGAGCTGTGTGCACTGAACGACGTTTCCTTCTCCCCTGCACCCCAAATTGGCGGCTCCTGTTGGCGCTGGATTGGCACTGGTGAACCTTTAGATAATTCCAAAATAGGAAAATAATCCTATTTTCTCAGTGTTAATATATAGCTCAGATGGGTAATATTTTTGGTTAGACCTTAAGACAGCACAAAGTATCAGACGGCTAGATCATACTCACAAGAATCGGAGGTCTTCAGAAGTTTCAGGGTTCTCTACAACCCAAGGGGCAGGGACAGCACTAAGATATGTTGAAGCGTGAAGTCTCCCGGCAGCCAAACCATTCTCTGACCCCTACTGAACATGTGAGATCACTAAATCACGTTAGACAAGGTACCACCCATGCCAAGGGGACACTTTGTGGTGCAGAAGATCTCCATTTTACACCCTCATAAATACATACTCTCATTGATACTTCAACTGGGCCCTTCCTCATAAACCCACTAATTTCATCATCTATGAATCTGTAAAGCTGGCTCACTGTAAGAAATGAAAGGGGGCCAGAAATGCCCTGCTAGATATGTTGTGTAGATGAGGGCTCTTCATTACCTCTCACCGGCAAGTACTACCAGGAGCTCAGCCTAGCTCGTTCAAGAGGAGATTGCCTAGTTGCTTTTCCCTCTCACGCCGATTCATCCCTGGTGGAAAGGATGGGTTACAGCCCAGCTTCCACGGCATTCTTTCCCGGTTTTCACTCCTAAATATCATTTCATTCGTCCTTCATTATGCTAGGTTTTGAAACAAAAGAATTCAGCCAGGAACTGGCAAACAGTAGAAAGTCACCTGGAAGAGAGAAGCCTGGGAAGTAAGATCGGAAGTCAGGAGATGCGGCTTAAATGCTGACTGTGCGCACAGCACAGGACGGGAAAGCTCCGCTCTCCGTGCCATGCAAAGAGCCACACACGGCCCTGGTCCACTTCCCGAAGGAATACGTGAGATGATATTTATCCACAGTGCTCAGCACAGTGTCGGGCCCTTTGTGAAACCAAAACACGAGCCAACTACGATTTGTTACGGTGCTGAAGGCAGTGGGGCATGCTGACTCGTGAACCTGAGAGATGGGAGAACCCAGGGGGCGGCAGAGGAAGTAGCAAACGCTGCTCCCCAGTACCCACTTCTCCTCTGCACCTGCACAGGTGGGACTCTCAGGCGCAGGGCACTTGCGCTGGCAGATGAAAAGGATGCTGAGTTGCTCCTGGCCGGGCATCCTTTCAGCAGGTGATCCCTCTCCAGGTGGCCCTTCTCACTGGGCAGCGGCCATAGCAGCGCTTCCTGTTTCTGAGGTGCCTCTCGGTAAACCCTGATGGACACAGCCCAGAATCTCGAGCTAAGCCATGGGGCTGGGTGTCCTAGAGACTCACACAGACCCAGCGCCCGCAGTCTCTGTGAGACAGCGCCCCCCACCCGCCACTGTGGGTAATGCACTAGAGAGTTCGTTATTACAGAACAACAGAATACACATCACGATAAAGTTCAACAAATCGTTAACATTAAGATAAGATTGTTTGAATTTCCATACTTATTTATTGTCATTTACATTCCAATTTTCCTCCAGTACAAGTCAGCAGTTAACGTATGGAAGGAAATGGGTATGCATGCATTCAGGGAAAAGGAAAATTTCTTCTTGCAGTTTGCAATTTCTGTTAAGGAAGGGTAAGTATTGTTGTACTTGGGGTATCAAGTAGTTGATTTTTCAGACGAATTTTTAGCCACAGTCTGCTGCCTGCACTGAGGACACGCCTGAGGATTCATATTGACAAACGTGTGATTCCTTCTCGTCCTGCTGAATAGCCCAGGTTGTCAAATTGCCATCTTCTGGAACAGATTCTGAGAGAGAAAGAAGAGTAGGCAGAGAGAACATCAACAATTCTGGGATTTTCAGTTTATGAAAAGTGGAGATCAATGCCACTTATTGAAATGACCGTGTATTACACCCGCTGTCACTCTCTTCACATTCACGTCAATTCGTCATTTTTCCTAGAAAATTTCCAGTGAAAAAGCAGCAGTAACAACGTAGGCCTTTTTGTTCTGCTTTCCATTCTGTGAATTTGTATGAGTGACATTTCTATAGAAAAGCTTCAATAGCCAGTGATAAAAATTAAAATTTGAATAAAGCACTGGTTAATGAGTTACATTTTGTTATATTCTTGATGAGGAACTCGGTTCAAATATTTTTTATTCTAGGCAAATTTTCTCAGGTCATTTGAACATCTTACACAGAATATAATGCCCATATTTTTCTATGTTTTGGTTGAAAATTGTACTTAACTGGCAAAGATCCTAGAGTTATTTGTAGGAAATGTTAAATGATTTTTGTATTATTTAAATATAGTTCATCAATCCAAAAATTAAAATTATGTATTAAATTTTCTCTCAATATATTTATTCATGGTCCTTATTAAACTCTCAGCTTAGTGGGCCTGGCTGTGTAGCCAGCACCATCCCAAAGCTGTCCTGGCACTTCTTGGAAATAATCAAACCACATTTGTGCACCTTGCACCCCCAGTTTATAGAACAGATGGTCCGAAGCACCTGTAGTCACCAACTGAATTTAAAGTAGTCCCAGTTTAAAGTACCCACGGCCGCCAGAGGCAAACTGAAATGTTTCCAAGTGGCAACAGTTTCAGGCTATTCCTTCAATAATCCCCACAGATAAATATTCGAGATAAATGAGCAGCTCACCATAAAAACACCTAACTACACAAGGAATTAAGACATTGTGACCAAGAATAAGAAAATATGCATTGGAACAATAGACTTAAAACTCTTTACTTATGGGAATTATCCAGCATATATGATACAGCAACTATTACTCTAAAGAAAAATAAATTAAGTTTTAAAAATCTGAAAATCTGGGACTTATTTAAAATGACTTTGCACACTTGGGAGAGAAACAAATAGAACTCCTAAGAGTAAAAAACACTAAAAAATAAATCTCAAAAATATGCTTTAAAATAGCCATAGCAGAAGAACTAATTAATTGATAGAAAAATATATCAAAATATATTATCCACAATGCAACATAGAAGACAAAGAAGTAGAAATATGAAATAATAAATAGAATACATGGGAGATAATATATAAGAAGATCAAATAGAATCTACTTGCATTTCCAGAAGAAGAGCAAAGACAGAAAACGTGGTGAGCTCATTAGAAGAGATAACAATTGAAGTTTAGTTTTGTTTTGTTTGAAACCCACTGTCCCACAGACGCTGACAACACCAGCACAGCATATGGACAGAAGAGTGAACACTAAGGCTGTCCCCAGCCATGCTCCCTCGTCTGACACTTCCCGGCCATGCTTGCAGGGGTGTGACCCTGGGAGCAGGGCATCAAGTGACTCCTTTCCAGACAGAAACAAGGGGGCCACCTAGTCCTGGGTCCCTCCTCCTCGCCATAAGTGAGTGGGGAAAGTGTGTGAGTGGGGGCTCCCTCACTGTGGGTCTCCGCGAGCCGCACTGGACGTGCAGAGTGAGTGGGCACAACAGAGACGTGTGTTGGTTCAAAACCCAGACAACGGGGATGTTCCATATCAGCAGGAGCTACATGGGCATCACTGAAACAGGACATTAAAACACAAATCACTGGCACCCTGGCTGGCATGGCTCAGTTGGGTGGAGCGCCTACTCCACCTCATGTTATAAATCCTGAGTTTTAACTTACATTAATTAAGAAGCATATGAAATTATACTCAGAGAACACTAAAAAGGCACAAGTAAGGAATAGATGAAAATATTTTAAAATATTTATGTTGCTCAGGTTTAATTTTAATTTTAAACTTGTTTTATAAAGAAAGCAATATTGTTCATTTTTTTAAATAGGAAAACAAAAGAATCAAAGTAAATCTATTACATGTGTGTAAGCGATGTAAACTTTTTCTATATATAATTATCCTTTAAATTGGGGTCGGGCTGTATACACTGTTTCATAATCTGTTTTGCTCCATTCCATTTACTGGCTTTATTTGTATCAAAGCATTTATCAGCTGAAATTACCTTGAACTCACTAGAGGACTTCACCTGCCTTGTCCGCTGATTTACCAGCAGTAGCAGAAGAGTTCCTCATACAAAGCAGATGTTGAATAAATGCAAATTATGAATAAAAGTTCACTTTTTAATTAGCTATATGTGGTTGAGCAGATAAAGAGCACACCACTCTACAGAAGCAGCGTAGAAAGTCACGTGGTGCCGACTGCCGCGTTTTACATTTGATTTTGTTTCCAAGTCTCCACAGTCAGGAGCGAAGCTGCACATTCTTACAGCTGATCTTGGTTCACAACCTTGGCTGTTTGCTTGATTCAAATTTGCACACACGAGGTTGGTGGGTCAAAGGGTATGCATATTTTAAATATTTTCATATACGTTGCCAAATGGAGATTTATAACCCTTTTTTCCTTTTCACAGCTTTACACAAGACAATCTTGAGCTCTGCCAACTCCCTGCGTTAACATCTACCACTGCCAGCCTGAAGGATGAAAAATGGCTTCTCACTGTGCTTTTATTTGCATTTCTTAGATAATTAAGAAGTCTGGGCTTTATCGTAGTAATTTATGAATTACTTTTTCATATCTTTTGCCGTTTTTAATGCAGTCATTGTCTTTTTCTTGCTGAATTTTGAGGGTTTTCAAATAATAAAGTCATTAATCATTTGCCTGTCACATTATAAATATTCTTCTCAGTTTTTAATTTGCCATCTATGCACACTGATAATTTTCTAATAATATTCAACCTCCGTTTCTCAGTTTCTAGCACCTCAGTCATCAGATTGTGCCAAGAATCTAAAGTTTAAAATAATTCCATGTATTACCCGATTTTGGGTGTGTTTCTTGCATATTCTTTTGAATTTACTTCTTTTTCTAAATGACTTCAGAGCTGTGGATTTCCACGAAGCATTTGAAAAGCTCACGCGGGACACGTAACTGTGATCGGAACAGAGAAGCATCGACTGGAGTCGTAGTTAGGCAGCACTGCGGTTTAAATCGTGCCTCATGCTTGACGGAGCTGTGCACTCAAAACCCACATAGTTTTATTGATCGATGTCACCCCAATACATTCAACAAAAATAAATTGATTAGAAAGTAAAAACCTCGAAAAGATTAAGTGAACAAGTCGCACGTGAGAAGTGCTGATTTGCAGGGTATGCCAACTAGGAAGCAGGTGTCTATCGACCTACCCACGTGGACTTGATTACTGACCACGGCCTCTCCTTCCAGCTGTTAATTGAAGTGTTCATGACATCGGAGATCTGTGTGTAGAATCTAAGGGTGAGCCCAGGCTGGAGGGGGTATCAAATTTACTTCAACTGCCAGATTTCAAAAAGATTCCCATAGACCAAGTCGCAAAATGACAATGTGATGCCTGTGTGGGTCCCTCCAGGGACAGTGCACACTCCCCTCCCCGCACCCCCTCAGCAGGGCAGGCATCCTGCAGGAAGGAATGAGGAAGGCCAGGGAGGGGACCCCTGGGAGGCTGCCGCGCGTCCGCTGGTGTCGGACTCTGACCCGACCTGGGTGAGGGGAGAGCACCGGGGCCCGTGAGCTCTGAAGAAGGAGTGTGAGGGGCACCCCCACGTGCAGCGGGCCACGAATACGCCTTGCCCACGAGGTGTGAGCCACGTGGGAGGGAAATAGCCTAGGAATGACCTTAGATCTTGTCCTTAGATCTTAGATCAGGAATGACCTGAGCTCTTGACTGCTCAGAGAAGGATGACCTCTGCCGGGGGCGGGGGTGGACCGCCAAAGGCCGAGGGGCACAGCAGGAGACACAAATAGGTTGGGTGAAGGAAGCTCACGAAAAGGCCCCTGAAAAACTCACAAATGTGTGCAATGAATTTAAGTTGTTCATGTGTCAGGTCTGACAGAGGCACCTTTGGTTGTCCTAGGAGTTCCCAGGACAGTACCAGTAAAACCAAGTATTTCCAGCCTGTTTACAACTTCATTTCATGGCCCCACCCTAACCTTAGGAAACTGAGCCCACGGTCCTCAATGAGGCGGGAAAGCAGGGCACGCCCTCCCTTCTCCGAAGAGCTTTACCTGGGAGTCAGCCAGAACGGCAGGATTCACCTCCAGTTCATTTGGATTCTTAACTCCTTTCTCTCTCTCTTTTTTCTTACTAGAATTAGACATTTTAATTGGGGAGATTATGGAACTGAGACCATTGGTAGAAGGGGGAAACTTTTTGGAAAACTTTCCACCGCTGGAAGGGAACTGAGAACATGTTGCCTGCTGGCCTTTAATTCGTGTGCGGGAGACAAATTTGCTCCACAGAGTAGATCTGAACACTCAGTGGGGAGGAAAACATTGTTTCTGATCCAGGGGAGACCCGTGTGTTCAACGTGGTGGATAGAATTATAGCTAAGGACCCAAATCAATAAGAATGTATCATAGAAGAAGAACTTTAAAGCGGGTCTAAGGTTGGACACCTCATTAGGTAATAACACAAGGAACTTGTTGAGGTTCATGGGTGTGTTTATTCAGGGATAATTATTCAACAGTGTCATTACAATTTCTGTGTATTTCTGTTTATCTGCTCAAATATAATTTATAAAAGCATTTCTTTAAAAAGCTCTAGTTCGGCAAGTCCACTTGAAAATGACTTTTTGACTTTCCCCTCATAACAGGCAGCAGGTCGTAACTGACCAGACGCGTATGTGCCTGGGGAGAATGGGCAGCTCTAGACCCATGGACACAGAACGGGTGCTGGGACAGACAGGTAGCGGAGAGCCCGGCCCTCACACTCACCCCCTCCTGGTGTGGCGACATGCCCACAAGTCTCACCATAGATTTGCCGTTGTTCCGGGATTTCTATTCCTGAAAGAGTACAAAAATGTTATTAACTTTTTAATTAAGGACCACACTGGCATCTTTTCCCAAATGATACCTGGTAATGAAATGATAGCTTTTCCCAAAGGAAATGCCAGGCAAACCTGCCCCAAAGTTACTAGACAGTCTGTCGTCTGAGGCTCCCCTTGGTCCCTCATCACTGAGCGCCACCAGAGTCCAGACCCCCGGAGCCTGGTCTGTGCCCAGCGGGTCACAGAGGGAAGGAGCAGGTGGGGAGGCGCAGGAAAAAAGCTGGCTCCATCGGGTGGTCCGTCAGTCTGTCTCCCACTGAGCTGCTGGCGACAGGCACCAGGAAGCTGCCACGGACGAGAGGCTGGGGACCCAGAGGACGAATAGAGAGCACCTAAGTGGCCGGACCCTTGATGATGTGAAAGGAGTGTTCCCGGGGTCCAGAGACAACTCCAGTGTCACTGTACACACCCATCAAGTCATAATATATACACCTCAAATGCGTTTAAGTTTTATTTAAAATACATAGGTAAAAAAGGAAGCATAAAACATTTCAAATTTAAAAAAACAAAAGTCTTTGACCTTGCAAGCGAAGTTTACATTTTTGGGAAAAAACATCTGATACCATGAGCTTAAAAACTTCCCAGTAGTTACAGTTTCCCAATAAGATTAATGATAACATTAACATGGAATCTTTTAAAAATATTGTCCAATAAAATTAGTTAATAATTATAAAATCTATCAATTCAATAAAACAGTATTTTCTAAGTGACCAAAATTAGGCTTGTAAAAATGTCCACTGAAAGGGCAAGATAGATTATTATTAAGTAGGGCAATAAGCCAAAAGTTTATCATATTGTTTTGCGATTCTATATTGCAATGAACTTTGAAAGACCACCTTTTGTTGGATTGTAGTGTGTGATATTAAGGAAGAATATCTACTATTATTCAGAAATGCAATGAAAAGTGCCCCCTTCATATTGGCTACATATCTGTATGAAACCAAATTTCATGTTTAAGCTTCACCTCAAACCACACATTGTGGTCAACTGAATACAGAACCAGACCAGGATCCAGGTGCCCTCCCTTCTGTGAACAGCAGATTCCTTCGGTAAAATAATGCCCTTCCCTAACTGTGTTTTCTCTTTGTTTTGCAATATGTGTTTGTTTTCATAAAATATGGTGTTCTATATCAACAGATAATGAGTTATTCTTTTTAAAACATAGATTGATAAATGTATTTTTAAATTCTGTTTTAATTTATAATATAGTAAATTTTGATGAATGTAACCCACATAAACAGAAGTTTCCTGTCTTCTCAATAACTTTAAAGAGAACTGAGAATGAGATATTTGGAAAGAGTAATAACCCCACACTTCTCAAGCTAACTGAAAATGTCTAAGAAAGCAGTCTCTCTTCCAGGCATGCTCTCACCAGTTCCCCTCCGTTCCTTCCAAATTCCCCTCAGGATTCCACCTTCTCCTGCAGAAAGGCCCCTCAGAATCATCCTCTCCCAGACGGTGAACGGCTGTTCTCTTACATGGTTCTATATAATAACATTTATTAAATGGTATTATTGAACTTATAATTAAATAACAGCACTTATCATACTGTATTTTAATTGTTGCTACTCTTGACTGTCTACCCCATGGGACAGACAGAAGCTGACAGTCACTGCCCCATCTTCCTTGGAGACAGGAGCTAGACGTTGTCTCTCCCTGTGTCATCAGTCTCTCAGCGCTTGACTACAAACAAGGCTAAAAGACCTCATGAAAGAATGGATCTGACTTTTGTGCAATTTCCCAGTACTTTGCGAATGTCGATGGGTACATGATACTCAAAGTGCCTCCCTCCCTCTCATCAGAGGTCTCTCTCCCAGGGCACTGTGGTTGTCACCACAGTATTGATGTATTGACGTATTGATGTATTCCCAATGCCACCAGTGATAGTAAAGATGAGTCAGAGAGGCACATTGTTTGAAGTCCTATGCCCACAGACACGTTGACAGTTTTCTGGAATATTGTGTAATAAGCAAGATCTTATTTTATTGGTAGTTCTGTGGTGCTGCTGCTCAGCGTATAATTTAAGGCACATTCTCCTAGTCAGAAGACCGTAGAATTTGGTCTTTCTGGCTTTTGCTCACCCTCATCTGCAGTTCCATGTTTTGTGCCTTATTTTTTTTACCTTCCCCAGCTCATCAGCAGCTAAGGTACTGGAAAGGCAATTTAAATTTCTTAACAAACACATTCGTCTTATCAGTTTGTGGCAGTGACAGTGTGTCCACAGTATTGACAGCGACCCAGAAGCTGCTGTCTCAGAGACGTCACCCTTCAGCGAGTGCTGTAAACAGTGTCACTGCGGGCAGCACGCGCAGCCGCCATTTCCACGGCGCAGACACAGGCTCGGGACCACGGGGGCAGCCTCAGCACTGACGCCTGTCACCGTTAGGGCCTGCTTCTCGGATGGCTGAATTTCTTGCCCGGAATGAGTCATCCGTCTCCCGCTGCTGCCTGGAACACGTAGACAAGCGTGCTGTTTCAACTCTGTCTGGAGACGTGATTCCTCGTGTCACTGCGCCAGTTTCCAAGGCATGCTTCCTGCGGTGACCCTACTTCCGCTGACGTGCTCAACAGTTGCTCAGATGCCATGCTGTCAATCATCCTGCAGACGTGCCTGCGTCAGGATGCTCGGCTCCATCGCCTCAAGATGTCCTCATTATTAGTCTTCGGTTGCCATTCGCTATTAGGCTGCGTGCGTAAGTGACTCTGGTAGAACTCCTTAGAAGCTGAAGGTCATGTCAAGACATATTCACGTCTTGTACTCAGAAAAGGTTAAAAAGACCACTTGTCTTTACATACTTTTGCTTGAGAGTCCCTCTAAGTCTAGTTCCTCAAGAACAATACGTACTGAAGATTCCTTAATATGTTTTCCACTTCTTAGATCACGCTAAGTGATCAAAGAAAAACCGAGGTGTAATTTTGTAGTTTCTTTAAAACCAAAGCATCAGAGAGCTTGAATACTGAGAGTTATATGTTATTAATTCCAGTCTCCCACTGACACTCTGAAAAAAATAAATGTATTTATATAAGCATATAAATACAATTTTACATTTTTCAAAATACATAACTATGATATATTTTTCAATTTTTCATGATTTTTATGGGGATATTTATATTTCTTCCAGTAATACTTTTCTTATTTCCTGCTGGCTATTTGGACACTGTATGAAGATTTTCTTGGGTTACTTTCCCTTGCTCAGGTCAGCCTGTACTGCATGTGTGACTATGTACATATGTGATACACACAGCTGGGAATATGAAGCATGATTCCCTTCTGTTCTATTTGATAGGCAGCTTACTTATTTAACCAACCTATATGTTTTCATATAAAAGTTGAGCTACTAACACCATAATTCTTCTTCTGAAACTTTGCATTGCCCTTAAAAATATTAACCTGTAGAATGTGTACAGTATTTTACATACTTCTATAATATCATCTCTAACGACAAATATAATGAAGAAATTAATACTAGTTTCAATCTTTGCCACATTTATGACTGGGCTCAAAAGTCACCTACACAATGTGGTATAACCACTGTGATTTTATAATATGTTTTAACAAATTTTTATATGTTTCCAGCAAATTTTATTGGACTACTAATACATAGGCTCCACTGAATGCTCTAAACACACCTGAGTGTTTATGTAAAAATAACTAATGGGCCATGAAATTGCACTTTTGTAACTCTGGGACTGACAGTTCTGAAAATCAATAAATCAATGATTAATATTATAAATAAGATACTCCAAGAGATAATAGTGCAATGTCATTTGGATGTACACAAATCTAACAAATATCAGTTTTAAGTTCCTCACAAAATTCATAAACTACAAAAGATGTTTTCCTCCCCAATGAAATATATATAAAACTCATACTTGAAGAGCCACATATAAATTGCCAGCTATTGATTAAATCTCAAAACTTACCGTGATAAACCATCCGAGATTCTTCATGATCAGCTGTCATCCTGTGAGCTCATTGACGCCCACAGTGTATTACCAATGAAAATGCAATTTAAGTATCTTTGTCACATGCACATTTAAGTGAAACTTCAAATCTCATTTTTTGGTGAGAAAACAGTTCACAGGCTTGGTCGTAATATTTCCTTAAAGACCAAATGTCTCTGACTTTTTCTCCTCCGAGGAGCCTGCTGCAGCCACGGGAGACCTGCACCCACGCTGGTGCCCACCCCACCTCAGATCCATCTGCTCAGCCTCCCTCTGGTTTCCCCTCGAGGAATAAAAGTGAGAGGATCGTACCTTGTAAAGATTAGGAAACAAATGACTGAACAATAATAAAGAAAACATAGGATATATTACAAATATGAATTCTGGGTACGATAATACTAGTTCGTGAGCGGTCTGATCCTAATTGTTCTCAAGTCTGTTCACCATTCAGCAGCAGGCAGATACTTAACTTGACGATCTGGATCTTAGAGCAATTTTGGTTTCCACCAGAGCTGATGTGAACGAAGAAAGAACCGAGGAAAAGTAACCATGCATGTGGCCCAAGGCTCAGGAGCCTTCCCTGCATTCCGTTTCCTGGAGTCCAGGCCTCCAGGTCCCCATTTCGGGGTCGTGTGAAGGAGCTGCTGTGACCATGTATTGGGACAAAGAGGACAGACGGCTCGCATGTCCACCTCCTCAGACACCCACACCAGTCGAGGTTTGCAGGTTTGATGGCGCCTGGCTCCAGGTGGTGTCTGTGTGAAGGAACAGTTTGGGGTTAAGGGATGTCTTTGGAACTTGCATCCAAACAATACAATATTGTTGGCTTTACCTGGAATGTTCTTGCCCCAGCCCACCAATTGTTTACTTGTACTTGAAGATCCATGAGGTCATGTGTTGTCCGATTCATTTATTCTTCTTCTCATTCATTTGGCCCTTCATTCACTCATCCAGCAAGGGGGTGGTTTTACTGAGCATCACCAGAATGGCCTATCCCTGAAAGAGCTGCTACAAATTAAAATAAGAAAAAAAAAATACAGTCTTTTCTTTCTTTTAAAATCAATATGTGACTGCCTCTCGGGCACCCCCTACTGGGGGCCTGGTCTGCAACCCAGGTGTGTGCCCTGACTGGGAATCCAACCAGCATCCCTTTGGTTCACAGGCTGGCACTCAATCCACTGAGCCACCCCAGCCAGGCAACACAGCCCTTTTCTTTAAGGACTGGAAAACAGCAGAGGAAGACAGACAAGCAAATGACTGAACCGTGTTGGTCTGACATTGAACACAAGAACAGAGTTCATGGTCACAGTGAGGGTGCACAGGTGGACAATCATTTGTGAGCATTGCAGACTATCCTCCCCCGGAGACACTCTCACCCCCCACCCCTGCTTCCCTGTGTCCCACTCAGGCCTCCTCCGGGGAAGCAGCTGGCAGGCATGCTGTGCTTTAATCATCCCCAGAATTGCCTCCTCCACTGGACGATTAACTTCTGGAGGAGACAGGCTGCGTTTGCTCATCTCTGTATGCTCGCCGCATGGAGCACAGCTCCCAGAGCACGCTGGAGCATGGATGGATGGAGCTGAGGCCTCCAGGTAACCCCATTGGCCTCTTCAAAGCCAGAGTCTTCAAGTCTTCTGCTCTGAAAACAGCTATTCCTCTCACAAGTGTGAAGTACAACACAATGTGTGACAAGGAACCTTTTGCTTTATAGCTGGAAGGAGCATGCCAGGACACCATTCCTATCTCCTCTGGCAGGAGCATGGGAATTAGTCCCGGAGAGAACCTGGCCTCTAGATCCGCCGGGCTCAGGTTGTGACCCGGCCCCACACAGGACAGGAATGCAGGCAGCCGCTGCAGGCGGCTTTCCCACCAGCAACTCACTGCCTCCAGGTGTCAGTGCGCCACTCCCAGCCTGTCATGCAAACGTGTGAATCAGCAGCCTGGCGACCTGGTATTCGTTTATTTTTCCACTGCCTTGTCACAGACGTATTGACTTATAAAAACACAATGCTGCCTTCGCACAGTTTGGGGGTCAGACATCTGAAAAGGTCTCACTGGGCTAAGACAAAGGTCTGAGCAGGGCCACGTGCTGCTCGGAGACTCTAGGAGAAAACCTGTTTTCTCGTCTTTCCAGCTTCTGTAGGCTGTGAGCACCCTGCAGCTGGTGGCCTGCATCCACCTTCAAATCCCCCGATGGCTGGCAGGAATCCCCTCGCTGCATCAGTCCGATGCGCCTGTGCCTCCCTCCTCACTTCCAGGTACCTAGGGAACTCTGCAGCGTCCACCCACCAGGTCCAGCACGGCCTCCCCATCTCAAAATTAGCTGGTGAGCAAATTTAATTCCACCTGTAAACTCAGCTCCTGGCTGTCACAGAACATGGCATGTTCACAGGTTCTAGGGACTGGGGTGTGGACATTGTGGGGGTGTTATTTTGCTACCACCCCCCATTCTGTGCCTGCTTAAGGGTTCCTGGCCGTGAGAGTCTGTCTGGGTGCCCCAACGGATACATTACTTCCTGCTGCACCGCCTTGCTGTGGGAAGGCAGAGAGCAATCGGCTCTTAGCTCGTGTCTAAAAGAGGGGAGTTTCTACTCGGAGAGGTAAAAACTGTTTTCGTAGCAGAAGTGTTTGCTGCAAAAGGTGGGGTGAGGTTGCCAGTGCTCGCATGTACTTCCCAGCGTGACGTGCGCCCCAGCACGCTCCGGGGAGCCGTGCTGTCCTCCTGCTGATGCCTTGGCCTCGCAGCTGCACTGCCTGCATGAGGGTGTTTTGGTCTTTCTCGGGTCCCGGAGAGACGTCTGTCTCCATGGTGTCCATATGGGGCCCCAGGACCGTCAGCTGCTCTCTGTCCTCGCCGCCACTCTGTGACGCCTGTCCCCAGCGCTGCTTGCAGAACAACTGTGTCAGCGCTTTGTAACAGATGGCTGCCTTCAGCAGTGAGCACAGCCTCTTAATACACCACCCGGGCTCCAGGAAATGCTGGGCGCACATCCCAGCGACAGGAGGCTGCACCGGGAAGTGCAGGCGAGCGAACCCAGGGCTGCCCATGGGATTCACTGTCAGAAGCCAGGAAAGACGGCTGCCCCACTTCCCTCTGCTGAATTCAGCCCAGGAAAGGGCTCACATAGGTCGTGATGGGCGAAGATCTTCCCCCTGTTAAGGAAGGACATGATTTAATTTACAGCGGTGCTACTTGGCTGGAACCACTAAAGCTTCCTAAGGTCAATTCATCTAAAAAGTGGCGAAGACGACCTTTCCCAGTTTTTGACAAGAATAGTTACATAGAAAGTACTTTGACAGTGGTAGACCAAGACACAAACTAACAGAAGCAAGTGTCACACTGTTGTGTTTATGAAATACAATATTGCCAGGCTTAATTCAATTAATCTGAGGGTTGATATAAACTGCCAGTGATTCTCAACAGGGTCCTCACAAAATATTCGGAAATGCATCAGTGATTTTGTATGGTCACAGGGAGAAGCAATGCACTGAGTTTTAGTGGATTAAGTCCATGGGGGCTACAGGGACTGATTCCTAGGACACCCTGCTTTACAAGTTGTTCTAAGTCTGCCCCACCTGATGGTCAAGTGTCCCGCTAATATTCCTGCAGGTGGATGGTGAGCTGGGTCTAGAACTTAATACTCTTTGGAAACATAAACCATTTTTTCCTGGGCTTTAATATCCTTGGAATTAGCAAGAGACATAATTGTTATGTGACTTGAGTGAGTAAAGACTATACTTTGTTTTGTTCAGACCTTTACCAAAATGCGCACAGAATTTCAGAAAATCAAAATACCAATCACCTCACTACTATTGGTATATATCACTGATCCAACATACAAATACAACTCTTGGTTTGTAAATGTACTATGCACAATAATATTTATATGTAAAAAAATCCTTAATTGTGCCTGATTTCAAAATACCAAAACTGCCAGTCTGGTTGGGTGGCGCAGTAGATTGGAGCATTGTCCCACGCACCAAAAGGTTGTGGGCTCAATTCAGGTAAGGGCCTGTGCCGGGGTTGGGGGTTCAGTCCCTAGTCAGGGCATGTACAGGAGGCAACCAATTGATGTTTCTCACACCAATGTTTCTCTGTCTTTCTCACACACACACACACACACACTCATCACTAAACATATCCTCCGGTGAGAAAAATGTCCAGACTACAGAAAAAGCGTGTGAATTCTAACTAACTGAGGCATCTTCTTTTCCACATACATTTAAGTGGGTGCGGGCGTCCGAGCGCATCGTCACCTGGTCTACTCGTCCCCCCATTGCATGTTGGAGTGCCTGTCGCTTTATTACACGTTTCTTTCCTTTCACATTTTTATTCATTAATGATGGAATGTTTGATTTGGGGTTTACTTAGGTGTAACTGTAGATTACACTACCCATGCACTTCTTCCAAATTGTAGGTCGATCGCATTATTGTTTAACATGCCATTTTAGGAAAAGAACAGGCTACAACACAGAATGCAACAAATTTGGTTTGGGCAGACCTAAGATTAAATCTGATTTCTAGTCTTTGGTGACCATCTGATATCAGTGGTACTGAGCTCCTGACTTTCTCTTCCTAAAAATTACTGTGGCAACCATGCCAATGAAATAAAAATGAAAATATATAAAATTTCTGGTTTTAAATGTACTTGAATTTATTAATATATTTTTTGTGGACTGCATTTATTTATTGTCTTATATAAGAAAGTCATTCTCACTGCGAAGAGTTAAAATATTCCAATATATCTTTTTTTAAGTTTTAGCCTTCACATTTAAATTCATGATTCATACGAAATGCCATTATTTAACCACACATTAGTCACATTTCCTTTTTTGAAACTTGTCTTGGAAGAGTTGCAGACTTACACAACAGTTACGAAAATAAAACGGAAAATTCCCATCCTCCTCCCAGCGTCCTCTGGTGTCAAGGCTCATCCGCAGCACAACAAGCAGGACACTGATGCCGTACAACCCTAGTAACTAAAGCAAATACTGGGTTCAAACTTCACCAGTCATGTGAAATAAAATTTAGTTTATCAATGAAGATAATTGTCTGGTTTTTTCACTCAAATAACCAACTGTTTACCCTGTGCTATATATTGCTTATTTTCCCCACTGATAGGAAAAGTAAGCTTTGATGTATTTCACATGCTTGTATATACATGAATCTGTCTATTGATCCCTGAATCGGTACCACCATTAAATTTAATACAGCTTTACAGCAGGTATAATTAAGTCACCCTATATATATTATACACTGTGCAGTATAGATTATATGCCATATAGATGTATCCCATTGTATAGATGTAGGCATGGATACAGATATAATGGGGTAAATCTTGTCTTGTTCTTTTTCTTCAAGGTTGGTTCTTTCATTTTGGGTCTTGTTTCTCCTCTGTAACTTGAAATGTGAGATGATGTACATAGAATTTAAAGAACATAATAAATACTCAGCAATTGTCTAAATGAGATATGAATGAACTAAGAACAAGGAGTTTCAATATTTCTTTTTCTCAATGACTACAATCATTATAAGATAATGCATTTATATTAAAATATATTTAATTGTATTATAACTCCCAGTTTATATATTAAGTCTAACTTACCACCAAGCTTTACAGGTATAAAGTTCTATTACATTTTCTTCTGGAGTTTATCAGAACGCTTAGATTCTTCACTCATTAAATATTACATAGCCTCAATAAATCTTACTTTTTAGCTATTCAAATAATCTCTTAATTATCATTAGTAAAGCACATTAAACAACATAAGTATAAAAATGAAAACAAATCTTAATTTTTGAACTTATCCAAAATGACCCACTTAATTCCACTACATTTTTTCTATCTCTAAGTTTAAATTCATGCTATAATTTTATTAACATGTCATTTAGTCAACACGAAGTGCTTAAACAGTTAAATCCACTTATCATTTTAACCATTGCTTTTTAAAAAAAATATTTAATAATATTAATGCTATGTCATAATAAAGAGAACTTTTTACTGATTTCTTAGAGTAACAACATTGAAAAACGTTGAACGATTCAAAAATTGAACAAAGTTCTGCAATATTTTTACCTTATTTTTAACTAGAACCTATTATTAATCATATTCCTTTGTGTTACAGAATTTTAAGTTTTTAATTGCAGCTTAATACAACAAAGTTCAAAAATTGTAAGCATAAAGCTAAGTGAGTTTTCACAAATTAAAACACACAGACGACTGCATTAAAACAGAACACAGCCAGCACCCACAGTTGCCGTCCCCGCCGTGGGGACCACTGCTCCTATTCTTTCCAAATCAGCCACCATGTGAAACTCCTACGGCACTCAGTAAGTTTCACCATTTGAAAAAACCTCTGTGAATGGATTGATATGTTAAAGACATTTGTATCTGACTTCTTCCACTCAGCCGTATGTTGATGAGATCCATTGTCCATTGTTGTTGGATAATATAATCCTGTTTGAAAAGGTGGTGAGTATTTATTTCCCCATTTGACTGCTGGATTTTTCCCACTCTTGGTTAATATGAATAACCAATAATGGAATTATTCTGGGTAAATAGTAGTAGGTTCCTGGGCGATAAGTTATAAGTATACCCAACTTTTCTAAACAGAGTCACAGAGTTTGGAAAACTATGAAGCATGAGCCTCCGTGGGAAGTACGTGAGCTCGGCGACTTCACAGCCATGCGGGTCTCCGGCATTCCCCGTCCTGTTCACATCAGCCGTTCTGGAGAGTGTACAGAGAAAGTTCATTGTTCTCTTTGTGTCTTCCTAATTAACAGTGAGGTTGAGCAATTCTTCATACACTTGTTAACCATTTGGAAAAATCTCCTTTGTACCATGTTCCATTTAGGTATCTAAGTAACAATAAGAGCAGTTTACAGCAGACTGAAGACATAAGATACCAAAGCTGTTTCTAGTAGTTGTGTGTGATAATGGGTACTTTTAAAGCATTTCTGATGAGAAAAGGGGGTGATGTTACCCTTTTTTAAAAAGAAAATAACCTCACAACATCTATTCAAATTATAAATCAAAATATTTACCTACCTTTTGATTAAAAAAATCTCACTCCTCTATTTAGCCCATGGAAATCAACTAGGTTTTTAGTTTATTTCTAGAACATAGGAAATTTCTTTCAGCTTCACCCAAGGTGGGAAGAGTACAGACAAACAAATTAGGGAGAGGCTTGTGTGCGTGGGTCTGCAGGGAGGAGTGGGGAGGGAGAGGGAACCAGAGAGAGGGACATTTGTACACAATAACACACCAAGCGAAATTTCCATAAAAATAATGGAGAGTCATGATGCAAAATCATTCTGTAAAACAGCCCATTTTTATAAACCATAAGTCCCACACCCCCTGCGTGTGTACCTAGCAACTTACTTTCATCAGAGCTGGGCACAAGGACCCAGGTGAGCCTCATTTCTGGGAGGTGAGGCCTCCTGAGGAGCAGAGAAGTTGAGGATGAGGAGTGTGGTCAGCACAGGCCATCGGAGCCCCAGCCACCTCCGCTCCAGATGATGCTCCGTCCACAGGTGAGCCTGCCGGGCCTTGGGAACCACACAGTGGTCTCCAGACTGGCCCCTCAGAAGCTGTGCTCCAGCACTTCACGCTGATTGGACATAGAGAAGAGTTTACAAAATGTGGATAGAAAATATCCCTTGTAGGAATTATACTCGGTTTTATTGATGTGTTTTGCTTATCCATGTATATTTTGTCTGAATTGTTCCATAAACACCAGACATATGAGTGTTTAAGTAGGACAGTGTGCGTCATGCAGTAACTCTTAATGCCCTGCGGTCATGGGTGCAGGTAGAAAGTGGTCCAGCTCGGGAAGGCGCAGCCCTCCACAGGAACAGCTCTTCTGACAGCACGCATATTTCCCTTGAACTCCTAGACACAGTTCAACTCTCAGGTCCTCAAGTTCCCTGCACCTTCAACTGTATCTGTTGGAATATGTGGTTAGGAGGCTCTCAGCAATGCAGACCAGCTGTCAAGCAGCGCTGATGACTAGAAATTGTTAACTTCTATGTAAGTGATTTTTCCATGGAAGGTCTCAGACTAGAGTCCAGACCTTCTATTTTTTTAAAGATTTTTTCTTTTTTTTAAGATTTATTTATTTATTTATTTATTTTTGGAGAGGGAAGAGAGGAAGAAAGAGAGAGAGAGAGAAACATCAATGTGTGGTTGCTGGGGGCCGTGGCCTGCAACCCAGGCATGTGCCCTGACTGGGAATCGAACCTGCGATGCTTTGGTTTGCAGCCCGCGCTCAATCCACTGAGCTATGCCAACCAGGCCTCAGACCTTCTATTTTTTAAGCCAAATAAAATACAGTGTATAAACAGAGCGACCACTCAGTGAACTGGCACTAGTAGCTGAAACGTGGGTACTTGAACTTTCAGTTGGAATGGAAGTACATTTGCAAATCACCAGCAGATTAGAAGTGGCCGGGCTGCATACCATAAACGTGAAGTAACAAGACACATCTCAGCTTTGGATTATCACATCTGTCAGAAACTGTGAATCCAGCAGACGCTGTGAGAGCTGATAGATTTATTACAATGATGCTGCTGTTGCTAAACAGTTTTTAAATTTTCTTCAGAAAGCACTTGAGCAGACACAAAAGAAATCACTTACATCCATGTGGCTATGCCTTATTTTGAACACTAAATTGTACTTTATTTCATTATCAAGACCTAACTTTGAATAACTTACAAATGTTTTCAAAATACATAGGCAGCTTTTGTTATAGGTTTAAGTGTGACTCCCAGAAACATATGCTCAAGTCCTAACTCCTAGCACCTTGAAGGCAACCGACATCATTTGAGGACGGGGTCTTTGCAGATGCAACCAGTGCAAGATGAGGCAGCAGGACGGGCACTAGCCCGGTACCACTGGTGTCCCTGCAGGAAAAAACGGGTAGCACAGTGAAAGGACAAGATGTCTTGGTCCTGTGGCTGTGGAAGCTGAGACTAGAACGATGCATCAACAAGCCAAAGCAGACGGGGGTCGCGAGAATCTGGAAGAGGCGAGAGATGCCACTCCTTCCTGGGCAGGCGGCTTGCTGACACATCACTTTTGGATATCTGGGCCCAAAGTGATGAAAGTATGACTAGCTGTTGTTGAAGCCCCCCAGTTTGTGTTGCTTTGGCAAGGCAGCCCTGTGAACTGACATACCGCCAAAGGAGCTATCATCAAACGTAGCGTAGGAGTTTCCACAAAAGTTGATGAGATAAATTGTTGCCAGGAAAAGTGAACCAAGACAGCCAACCCACTGACCCACTGAGTGTCCACCCCCCAGACTCCAGCAGCTTCCCAGAAATACATTTAAATCAATAAAAAGCAGTAGGGATGACGAGGGAAAATCAGTCCAGCACTGAAAACTTGGAATGCATATGCTGTAATCTTCGAGCAATTGTTTTTGCTAAGCGACACTGAAGATGATACTTAAGGCCAGCTCCAACTCTTCCTGAAAGAGTGAGGTAACGTTGAAAACAGAGGGATCATGAAAGGTCCCCACAGAATCCCCTGATCTGGAGGGAAGACCGGGCTATGAATGAGTGGAGAATATTTCCTTCGAAGTCTTCTCTGCTCTGTCCGATAAACAGCATCGATAATCACATACCCCAGCAGTCTTAGGGGACCATCCAGAAATCCCTGTGGCAGAGGTGTCCCCTTGTGTATTCTCCTTGACCCTGATCAGAAAAATCTATTCTCTGACTTTGTTGGCAGGACAACTGTAATCACATCTTTCATGCAAGACACCACAACATATCGACTCCGTAGCAGACTCTGTATACTGGTGAGAACACTGGGCCTTGCTGTTTCGTAGCCTCCAGTAAGGGAGGTTGCGGATACTATTAAAAGCACAACACAGGATCCTGGTTTTCACTGCGTCACAGGCTCTGGCCAGGAAGCATGTCTCTAAAGTCTTTAAACTCAAGCTGGGACCCGGTGGTTGAAGAGGGTCCCCCGTTGACTCAGGGAGTAAGTACTCCACGTGACCCCAGCAAGCGGACCAGACGGCACCAGGTTCTCTGTCGGGAAAGTGTTTGGTGTAGTTGGAGCCTGAAAGAAAGTGTCAGATCGCTGGAGAGAACAAATCAAATGATGTAAAATGACTTTAGAAACAGAGTCAAGGGTTGAGTCAATTATGTGGCAATATTTTGAATTTGAATTTTAAAGAGAGTACCTTACACATATCTCAGAATATTTTAAGGAAAGGACTGCATAAGTGAATCTAGGTGCTCAAGAACGACCTGGGGGTTGTGGAGAGAATGGCCCGGAGAGGGCAGGAATCCAGGCCAGGAGGCCAGGTCTTTCTGCCGTCTTGTAGACATGGTGACTTTAGCTAAGGCATTGACAATGAAGAGGGAAGGAAATGGATACTCTTGCAAATGTCCTTGAAGTTGCATTAGCAGGAGTTTTTGTGGACAGAAAGAGGGAGCTGGCTTCCCAGGTTTGGTGTGGGAAGTCAGTTTGATGCAGCGGCCAGTCCCTGAGTGACTGGGACTTGGGCCTACGTGGTGCAGGAAGAGCTGACGGGGCCCAGGAAGCAGTCCTCGTCTCAGAGTCTTTCCCAGGGCAAGGGAAGCCCTCTGCTCAGATTCTTCACCCAGGGGCGCCCCCTTCGCTCTTCTCACTTATTTCTCCTTCCAAATTCATGTTCAAAAAACACAATAGCATCAAATGAACCGTGAGAGAGCACCACCTCCCCGAGTTTGAAGAGTTACTGGCATCCATCGCAGGCCTGTCTTTGCTCAATTAGCAAGTGTGAAAACCAACGTAAGCCCTGTGAAATTACTTTGCAGCACAAACAGTCAAATATCACTAAATAAGAAAACATTTAAATAAGAAAATCAATTTTAGATAGCATATATTCTGAAATTTCTCAAAAAAATAAGTAAATTAAGAAGACTATAAAATGAGATACGAATGCTATGAATTTTTTTTTTAATTTTAAATAAAAGGAGGGGTTCCCACACTTAAAAAACAAGTGAGCCCTGGCTGGTGTAGCTCAGTGGATTGAGCGCGGCTGCGAACCAAAACATCGCAAGTTCGATTCCCAGTCAGGGCACATGCCTGGGTTGTAGGCCACAGCCCCCAGCAACCACACATTGATCTCTCTCTCTCTGTCTCCCTCTCTTCCCTCTCTAAAAATAAATAAATAAAATCTTTTAAAAAAGTCATTGCAGCAATCTGAGTGTCTTTAAAAAAAGTGAAATAGCAAATTGTCATGATAATTCCCAGTGGCACTAAGAATAAGAAAAGTCAATTTAATGCAGAAAAATAAATTACAGATGAAGTGATCACGCATGCCCTGAATGCGTAGGAAAGGAAGAAAATGTAAACAATGACATAGAACAACAGGTATGGAGAACAAATCATAGAAAAAATTAAAATAAGTATAAAGACTATAACAGAAAGGAAAACTGTAAGGATTTCCAGACAATGAGTCTTCATAGAAAATGCAGGCGAGTCAGCTGGAAAATAACCACTGCAGGAAAGGACCCGTTGTAAGATCAAGATATAAATATCTTCTGTACCAACAAACACCATTTACAAAGCACGGTGGGAAAAGTTTTTAGAAAGACACGACGTGGTTAGTGAATGACGTGACGAAGAACTAGGAGGCATTCGTGAAGAAAACCAGAAATGCTGCTTGCGAGACAGAGCGGCCCGCTTGCCAAAGGCAGGGTGCCCGTGGCGTAGACTCAACTGGGCAAAGACACCGCGTCTCCAAAATCAACCCACAAATCCAGCAATGTTGCTGCCAAAGCTTTAATGGGATTCTTTAGAGAACCTAACAAAATGATCCTAAAATGTGCATAATACAGTACATGCGCAAGAAAAGCCAAGGCCAATGTGGAAAATAACAAAAGAACACCCGTCTCTCCAACACATGAAAACATATTTTACGTGTCAAGTGAATAAAGCAGTGTAGGACTCCTCTTCGATGAGTGCAGTGGGGATAACCAAAGGGGTGGAAATGAAGACGCACATTCATTCACGAGGCTGGAAGCCGAGTCCTGAACGTGCCCCCTCCCCCGGGTGCACACCGAAGCCCCGATGCCCAGGGCGACGGTATTAGGAGGTGGTTAGATCTGCAGATGGGGCCCCCTGTGCAGGAGGGAAGCGCCCTTATACAAGACCTCTCGGGGGCCCCGCACCCCTTCCACCGTGTGAGGACACATAGGACAGGACGGCCTCATGCTGGAGGGCAGGCTGCCAGCACCTGAGCATGTGGCAGCCTGCCTGGGACTTCCAGATGACCAAAATGTGAGGAATGCCTGTCTGCTTCTTGGTGAGCCATCCGGTCTGTGGTATTCTGTTGTAATTGCCCAGAAGGACTACAGTATGGGGCAAAGAATTCAATAAAGTAGACGCTAAATGGAGACCAAGGGCAGGCTGGGAGATGCCAGGGGCATCTCCCTCTTCATCGAGGGCGAGCACTTTTATATGTGCCACAAGGCAAAGTGAGAGGAAGACCAGCAGAAAGCACTTTCTACATGTACAGCAAAGGAAGGAAGTCATTAAAAATCCATAAAACCTACTGATGACTTTTTCAAAAATCAACAAAATAGAAACAGGAAAGTAGCAATAAAAAAAGAAAATACTTGTTAAAAAAATGAGAAACTCCTAAATATCACTAGTATTACAGGAGATGCAGACTAAACCAGAGGAACTATTTCACTCATTAGGTTGGTGAGAGTCAGGGCTTTGTGCTGTGGCTGGCAAGGGGAGAAAATTTCCACCCTCACACACTCACGGGCGCGGTCAGCACATGCACTCCTGCCGGAACAGACGGAGAACCACACTGTCCGTGTGCGTCCTACCCCCTGGGCTTCATTTGGTTGGAGAGCCGCACTTAGATGTGTTACAGAAACATTTGAAAGATGAGAACTGAATAACATTCAAGAGTTAGCACAGATTACATTTGGTGCAATTTATTTGAATTATCTAAACACAAGTTGAAAGTATCCAGTGCAAGTTGAAGTTAATTCTTTATTGGCTTTAGACATGATGTGGTTGCCATAGAAACTGTTTTTTGGAGAAAGTCTTTAAAAGAACACCTGTGTCAGGAAGCATACATCTGAAACATGTAGGCTCTTATTACAAGGCAATGGCTTTAATTTATTCAATGTTAATTTCTCTATTTTTTCCTAAAGAATAAAGATTAATAATTTATCTCATAACTGTATCACTTTAGGCCAAAATGTCTCCAATTTCTGCACAAATATATTTTTAATCATTTCCTAGGGAAGCAAAACAAAACTTCAGTAGAAATACTTTTTGAAATGATTATTTTTTTCTCCTGAATAGAAAGGAAGGAAAAGGCAAGAGGCTGCAGATTTGGAGAAGAGGGGAGACAGGAATGGAACCTTGACGAGTGAAAGCATTTTAAAGAAATTTACAGTCCAGCCGGCGCTCAGATATGAAAGACGATGAAGGCCGGGCTGCCGCTCCGACATTTCCTTGTGGGAGGCAGAGGGTCATAGTGACCTCTGCTCATTGCTATGCCAGTCTGTCTTTCCAGCATGAAGCTTCATTAAGGTTGAAACAAAGGTGAAGGGAAATGCAAGGCCAGTGTCAGTGTGGCGCTGGCGAGTCTCAGGGACCTGTCAGAGTGGCATGAACCCTAATGTGCCCAACTGGAAACCCCAGTCTGATGGTAGGGACTCCAGGAGGACTCCATATCTGCCACATGTACACTGACCTCCACAGGCATTCATGTGACAAAAAGGGCGCCCGAGGGACCGGGCACAGACAAATACGGTTGGCAAAGCGGGGGACGTTAGAATCAAGAGTGTAGAAATCGGTGCGGGGACAGGTGCAGTCTCTCCCACAGAACCGTCTAGTAATGGCAACTGTGCGTGTGTGTTAGTGAAAGCGTGGGTGAGTCCTGAATTCAGCCTTCATTGAACAGCAGCAGTATTAATATAACATGATCATAAAATACAATTTGTGTGTGCTTTAAAGTGAGTTTTTCACATATGAAAGTGGTCTGGTTGAAAGCCGAGATTTATTCTGAGGGCTGGAAGAGACTGAGGCTCACCAGAAACATATTGCTGATCCTGTTATGTGATTTCTCTATTCCCTGTGGTGTGTGTGGGTGTGTGTGTGCACGTGCATACACAAGCACATCATCAAGAGGGGAAAGGACAGACAGATGAGGAATGAAACCCAGGGACAGGGCCACTCTACAGTCTCTGTACTGCTCATCCGTGTCACCTGCATGTCTCTGGAAAGGGAATCTAGGGGAGCAAATCTTGGTGGTCGAACTTTCTTGAAGTTGCATATCACGAGTGTTCCTTAGGCTGCGTCTGTATTTAAAGTGCTTGGAGGAGTTCATTGATATTTCAAGGAAGCCCAAGCCCTCCAAAGCTTTCCTTTGCATCCTCACGGCTGCTGCTGTTCTGGAATCCTCAGTACTCCATCCTAAGGTGGCGGAAATGACTGTGAGGGCATGGTGACCATGGCAGGACATTGTGACCCTAAACTGCTCTCAGGGTCTCAATACTTCGATCTTTCCATTTCAGAATCTGACCCTTCGATTTTACCACCCGGATAGAAAACGTGAACAGGACAGTCACAGATTCACGCTGCACTGTGCAATCGTGGGCAAGAACACAACTGGAAGGGCAGCAGTGCCCAGGCTGCCGGGCGTGCAAGCAGCCAGCAGGAGGCAATCCTATGTTGCAGGGTTTCGTGCATGAGTTTTGACTTTCTCTGGAGAGGTGCCTGGCCCGCAGCGTGCACTGTGTTGAACACTGCTCAAGCACAGACAGTGCACAACCACAGAAAAGTTGTTTGATCTCGTTTAACCTCCATCTTTTCATCTATATGTTAAGATACTAGTCAGATGTCTCCGAGAGTATCATTGCAAACATTAATTGAGAGTATTATGATGATGTATGTAAAACAGTACCTGATTTTCAGAAAGCACTTAATGAACACCAGCTATTATTATTCCTATTACAGAATAATGGTTTAAAATTCCCCAGAGATGTATAGCAAATGGTCACGCCAGTGGCTCGGGCAGCCCCTCGGGAGCCCGTAAACCCACCCAGTGGGACGCCTATGAGTGTTCCTGTGAGATGTTGTTGAAGCACTTTGAGTTCTCCATTTTGAACAACTTTCAAAAGCTACAAAATTTGATTTGAACATTTGAATTATGGCGATTCAGACAGGCGTAGTTTCCGGTTTCACTTGCCTTCCTCTGAAACGGACATGCAGAGCCCAGGAAGAAGTGGGCACGGCGGTAGGTAAACATTGATGAGTAAGAGACATCCAGCCCACCCTCCTGAAGACTGTAATTTAAACTCCAAACTGATAAATGCAACAGTAAACTAAGTTGTCCCTTTTCTGATAAAAATTAAATGAATGATTACATGCCTATGACCCACACGGAGTCAATGAAGCATTTCTAAAGAAGAACTTTAAAAGCATGAAACACCAATCCAAAAGAACCTGTGCACCCCAATGTTCACAGCAGCACAATTTACAATAGCCAAGTGCTAGAAACAACCTAGGTGCTCATCAGTAAATGTGTGGATCAAAAAACTATGGTACATTTATACAATGGAGTACTTTGCAGAGAGAAAGAAGGAGGTCCTACCCTTTGCAATGTCATGGATGGAACTGGAGAGCATTATGCTGAGTGAAATAAGCCAGGTGGTGAAAAACAAATACCATCTGATCTCACCTTTAACTGGAGTGTGATCAGCAAAAGAAAAAAGCAAACAAAATATAACCAGAGACATTGAAATTAAGAACAACTAACAATAGCCAGAGGGGAGGGGGAGGGCACAATGGGGAGAAGGGTTTTCAGGAACTACTATGAAGGACACACGGACAAAACCAAGGGGGAGGGTGGAAGCAAGGGAGGGAGGTGGGTTTGGCTGGGGTGGGGGGAGTGGTGGGGGAAAATGAAGCCAACTGCAATTGAACAACAATAAAATTATTTTCTAAAAATTATTCTCTAAAAATTATTTTATTAATAAAAATAAAAGCATGTTAATACTGGAAATGTAGTCAATTCGAAGAGCAGAATGTGTTGCCTGTTATAAAAACTGAAAACCACGGGCTGACAGAAACAGAGTTTATTGCCAAGTGACGCTGGTGACCAGAACATCCTGGTCGTTATGGTTTTGACTCCTGTTTGCACAGAAGGGAATCCACAGCCTCACAAAAGCCCGCATGTGTGTTTGCTTTTGTTTTTTCAAAGGGAGCAGTTTCGAATCTCACTGTAAGGGCCTTCTTATCATCTGTCAATACCTGTAGCTCCCTTTTCTAATGACTCTTCCCCCAGTGAATCGATGAGCCTGCTTCATTACCTTTCATCCTTCAGAGCAAGGCCTGTGTCTTGCTGGCCATTAGACACAAGAAGTTAGCAAGGCATTTGGGGGAAAAAAGACACAGAACATTTGTCAGTAAACAGCTTAGAGAAGTGTAATATCGGAAACAAAATGCCAGTTAGGTATGGTTGCACTAGTTCAAGGTCAAAGCAATGGTGTTTCATGTCAGAAACAGCAGCAGGTAATAAACAAAGAGAACTGGCGTGCAGGTGGTCAAGGAGGTAGAATGGACGGGATTGGGGTTCAGCCAGACTTGTGCAGGAAAGGAAAGATAGAATCCCCAGATCACCCCCAGTGTTCTGACTTGGGCACCTGGGGATTGCCCTACCATCTTATAAGAGAAGAAAAGCATTTACAGAGAAAAAGACTAAGGTTTATTCATCTTCTGCCCCTGGATCCAGTAGTAAGCAGAACGCTTTTCACACAGCAAGCAAAGAATTGACTGTTACTAGGACACTTAACCAAACCCTGAAAGTGAGCCTAGGACAGAATTTCAGAAAGGATAGAGGAAAAAGAACTAGAGACGATGGTTCCAAGGAAGTGTACTAGAAACCACACAACCAAACAGTGACGCCGAGATCTCCTCTCATAATAACTTCTCATCACAGAGACTTAAAAAGGCCAGGTAAGATGTGAAAGGAAATTCAGCTATGTAAACATTCTGTTATAATAAAACATAAAGATTTTTTAATTTAGGTTTTGAGGTATAGTTTACATGGAAGAGTAAATTTTATCCTTTCCAGGTGTGCAGTCTATGAAAATTGACAAACAGATGCAATAGTGTAACCACCACAGCCATCAAAACAAAAACAGTTCTGTCTCCACAAAATAGATCCTGGCGCCCCTGTGCTATCGACCCCCTGCTCCCAGCACAGCGCACGGCACCGCTGATATTTGGGTTCTGGAGGTCAGATGCTTTCAGAAGGTCATATACGACTGGAGTCACACAGTAGGTGGCCTTTTGAGCCTGGCTTATCCCCTTAACTTCATTCCTTTGGATCATCAATGGGATCTTGTTTACTGGTAGCCCGCTCTTGCTCTGACTTTTTAAAATTAAACATTTGAAAAGACTGTAGATTCCCAAATAGTTATGACTAATAATATCACTGTTTTACCCCATTTGAATTAAGTGTGCAAATCTTACTTTCATTTAACTACTTTTACCCTTCCCATTTTTAAATATAATCTTCTTAGTTATCATATGGCCTTATAGTTTTTGTTTTAAGCATCACATATGATTTAGAAACACTATCAGGACAAGAGTGGCATATAATAACAAAACAAAGAAACAAGCCAAATATAGTCAAAAACACTGAAATAGAGGACAGGCTGACAGTGACCAGAGGGGAGAGGTGAGGGAATTTCAGGGGAGAATGAGAAGAGTTTACAGGAACAAATATGAAGGACACATGGACAAACACTGGGGGGAGGTGGAAATGGAAGGGAGGTGGGAAGGGATGGGTGAGTGGGCTGGAATGGGAGTAAAGGACAGAAAACTGTACTTGAACAATGATTAAAATAAAATTTAAAAAAAGAGTGATATATATATATATATATATATATATATATATATATGCCAGTACTTCTGCTCTTTCCTTCTCCTATTTTTCCAAATTTTCCAAGATTTCTTTATTATTGCCTTTCTGTTTGGTTAGCCTAAGATTGACAAATTATTTTAGTCTTATTTCACCTGTGAATGTTTTTATTTCTTCTTCTTTCCTGAAAGATGATCTCATTTGATATAGAATTTGTGTCTCAAATTTCTTTCTTTATTTGACAAATATCTTGCCTTTCCCTTTTGACCTCCACAGTTGCAGATGAGAAATCCACTGTCATTTAAATTGGTGTTCCCCAAGCGGTAATGTGTCTTCTCTTTCTAACTGCTCTCAAGACCTTTCCTTTGCCTTCTGTTTCAGTAATCACAACGTAATTTTGCAGTGGATTTCTCTGCATTTACCCTATTTGGGCCTCATTAAGTTTCTACTTACATGGGTTTATGATTCATTGAATTTGGAGTAAGTTCAGCCATTGTATTTCCAAGTATTCTCTAAGCTCCACTCTGTCCCCTCCTTCTGGGAATCTGACAATACGGAGAACTCTCGTTATCGTCCTTAAACCCCTAGGCTCTGCTAATTTGTTATTTTTCTTTCTATTTTCCACTGCTCTTCAGAGTTCTTCCCAGGCCAGGTGCGTGTTGTGGTATGAACCCTCTGATCTATTCCCGGTGCTGAAGAGTTTTCACGGATGGAAGGAGAGAATGTAGCCCAGGGGACAGAGAATGCTTCTCTTGTCCGCGTATCAGCGACTTTTCTGGGTGAAATCCCTTGCCGGTGCTGCCGTGCTCCTCTAGTCCATCATCAGGACCCCCGTTTGGTCTGGAGGATAAATACTCCTCCGGGGCTGCACTTTGTTGCTAACTTGAGGGTCAGAGTTGTGACTGCTGGGTGATTTTCTCCTATTAGGTAGAGTGTGGATTCTAAGAAACTTGTCCACTGTGCATTTTCCTTTGTATTAGCTTCTCTAACCAATTCTTTTCCCCTTTCAGAGTTCTCATTTTGGTTGCATCTTGTGTTATGTATCTTGTATGGGGTTGGCCAAAAAGTTCACTTGTTTTCTTCTGTATGATGACTCTAGTAGCACTTAGTTTTCTTTAACCTGATTCAAAACAATTTTGTTAGATTGTATTGTGACAGCTGTCATATCAGCGTGCATTTTAAAAAATTACCAAAATGGGTGACCAACCCAATAGCTGTACTTGGTGGATAGGGAAGGGAAGAATAAATCTATATCATCTTCTCTGATCATAAGCTTCATTCTTTTTGTTGATAAATAGTATTCCTTTGTAGGGATGTACCACACAGTTGAAGATAATTTGTGCTGTTTTCAGTCTTGAGTGATGATGACAAAAGTTCTTAAAGTACTCATATATATTTTTGTGAATATACATATTCATTTATTTAGTGTAAAAACCTAGGTAGGAGTGGGGCTATTGGGACAAAAGTGCCAAGTTAGCTCAATTAGAAACTTCGGAAGAGGATTCTGGAAAGATAGCAGGTAGGAAGCACGAGAAGTTTGTCTGCCAATATGGACAACAACTGTATTGGCAGAATCTGTCTGATGTAACTCTTTTTGAAATTGCACCTGTCTGAAGGCTTCCAGCTTCCACAGGAAGGCTTGGATAAAAAATTGTTATCAATTACAGTCTTTTCCAGCACTTACTACAGTTTCAGCTAAGCCTCCAATACCCCCAGCTCCATGGTAGGCAGTGATAACCACATTCCTGGAGCGATTAAACAGTTTGCAGAGGGCAGGTGGGCAATAAGGATTCTTCCCTCCAAATATTGGATATGTGTGCCCCGTTCTCTGTTTACTGCTGATATTTGCAGTGGTGCAGACACAAAGGCAGGGAGCCAATGCTGCATAATCCCCCATCCTACTGTGGGAAGCCTGGTCTCACCTGATGAAATCAATTTCCAGGGGACTGGAAATTGCCACATTTTTTTCTTCTCATTTTTCTCCTTTTTCCCTTTTTGACTGTGGCATTCAAAAGCAACAGGGGAAACTAGAAAATCACCATGCATACCCAAGGAAGGATATAGGCTTAGAAAAGATCTGAAGAGACCTTCAGTTTATATCTCCAGATAATCCATTGTATAGACAGGGTGAAACAATCAAGAAACAAAAACAAAAACATCAACAAGCAAACCATTCTAAGGGGTAAAATCTGATTTCCAGAGTTAAAGCATTACAAAATTCAAATGTCCAATTTTCAACAACAACACAAAAATTACAAGGAAAACAAAGTGCAGGAAATCATGGCTCAAAGGAAAAGAAGAAGAAAAAATCAACAGAAATTGTCCCTAAGACTAGGCAGACTTACTAGACAAAGACTTCAAAATGATTATCTTAAAGATGCTCAACAAATTAAAGGTATAAAAAAATCAAGAAAACAATGTATAAAAAGGGAGATATCAAATAAAGAGACAGAAAACATAAAAACAAGTCCAGACCTAAAACGTATAGTAACCAAAATGAAATATTTACTGGCGCTATTCTAAAACAATATGATCTGGCAGAAGAAAGAACTAACAACCTTGAAGTAAAGATAGGACATAGGAAATTAGAGAGTCTGAGGAACATTAAGGAAAAGGATTGAAGAACAGTGAAAAGAACCTAAGAAATCTGTGGGATATCAACAAGTGAACCAACATTTGTATTTGGGAATCCCTTGATGTGAAAACAGAAAGAAGGAGAGAGATTATTTGAAAAATTAATGATCCAAGTTTTCTCAAATTTGATGCAAGACAGGAATATAAACATCTAAGAAGCTCAACAATCTCTAAGTAGAGTAAATTTAAAGAGACACACACCATGGCACATTTTAATCAAACTGTCAAAAGACAGAGAAAATCTTGAAAGGAACAAGAGAGAAGCAACTCATCACATATAAGGGATTTTAGTAAGATATTTTATAGATATCCCATCAGAAACCACACATGCCAAAAAGCAATGGGCCTGTTTTTTCAAAGTGTTCAAAGAAGACAAGAAGTCAAGCAAGAACACCATATCTG